>JARPRG010000070.1:135049-155937 GCA_031001745.1 Hartigia nigra | reverse complement strand
TCTATGTGTAGCTACTCTAACAGGGTGACTACCCTTATATGACTACTCGAATGAATTTGCTCAACCCGACCAAAGAATGAGGAAAAGTAAGACAAGCACAATGGCAAGGGAGAAGGAACAGAATGAAATAAGAAGGCAGAATGAAAGATAGAAATAAAGAAGTAGGAAAGTCAGGAATAAGAATTCAGAAGTAAAGAAATAGAGAAAAAGAAATTAAAAAGTAAAGTATAAATAAGGATATAGAGAAGTAATGAATAAATTGAAAAATAAGAAGAGAGAGAAAGAAATAAGAAAATTAAGAGAGATAAAAAATAAGGAATCAAAGATATATATAAAAAAAAGGATAGAAAAGGATAAGACGCGGACTTCCACGAGACCAGTATAGGAGACCGGCTCGCGGAAGAATGAGCGCTTGGAGCTGAGCACTCGCTTAAGTACGCCCCCCACTCCGCTACTCCTGCGCGACAAGCCTGCGCGCCAGCAAACTTGACAACTTCCAGTTCTACCGAGTTCCACTCCAATGCTTACAGTACTGAGTACTTCTGCAGTGCTTCTAAGCGTTTCACGTGGTGGTTCCTCATTTCTAAATGTAAATTTATAAAGCAAATTTATTCAGTATTTCAAACTTTCAAAACTTCTGTATAACTAATTTTTGTCTTTTCGCGGGTTTTCCAGATAACAATCCCGAGGGTTAGGAATACTTGTTTTACGAATGACGGAAACTGACTATTAGTTATAACTTAAGAATCGGTCCACTTCTAACGTATGAGCTTTCATTTTCTCTCTAATATTTTGCATTTTTTTATATTAAAACTTACCGTTCGCACTTTTTAGCCAGTAGCTGCCCTTAGTGAAACCAATTTTCTAATTTCAAAGTATATCGAGCAATAAGTTACGTTTTCAATTTAGCAGTGTTTATTCAACAGCGCCGCCATTTACATATGTATATGCGTTATAACGCGTATGGCGTTGGCTGACGTTCGTCAAGTAATGTCGGATAAATAATTGTTGTTAGATATTGCTGGAAAAAACATTAAAAGCATTGAGCCTTGGTACGGAATCCAGGTTTAATACTTTCTGTATAAAAGTATATTATACAAGCATTTTAAGCCAAGGGATACGGGTTGTATACTGGAGAAGTTCATTGTATAACCTAAAAACTCTGAAAAGTAACTTATTAACGTACATATAACGTATAAGATTATTTCGTAACCTTAACTTTGTGTTATAAACAGTGTGAAGTTATTTGTAGTCTGTTTTCAGGCATTAAAGTAAAACCAACAAAATGCCGAAATATTATTGCGATTACTGCGATACGTATCTGACGCACGATTCGCCGAGTGTAAGAAAAACCCATTGCCAGGGTCGAAAGCACAAGGACAACGTAAAGTATTTCTACCAGAAATGGATGGAAGAACAGGCGCAGCATTTGATTGATGCTACAACGGCAGCGTTCAAAGCTGGAAAAATTGCATCGAATCCATTCGCAGCAAATAAGGGGGCAGCAATTCCACCACCTCCAAATCTAGGTCCAAGACCTGGCGTACCACCACAAGGTCCACCAGGAATGATGCCACCGCCAGGAATGCATCCAGGTGGACCGATGGGACCTGGAGGACCAATGATGATGGGACCACATGGGCCGATGCCACCAATGATGGGAATGAGACCGCCAATGATGGGTCCAATGGGTCCCATGGGTCCGATGATGGGACCTATGGGTCCAATGGGACCTATGAGACCACCTATGAACGGACCACCACCACCTATGGCTGGACCTCCACCAATGAAAAAGTGATGACATTGTCTGTCCGTGGATTATCTATAATTTTTCTTGACTTTGTCTTTCTTCCGTTGCAGATAACTGTGTTAAGATCGTATAATTTTTAACGTTAGACATTTTACTTAAGAATAAACTATACAAATCTTTGTGAACGAGTAACTGTAAATAAGATTGTGTTCAGTAAATCAAAGACATATGTATCGATTCAGCACTGGAATACATCATTTTTAAAATTTCTATGACTATTCATTTCTAATTATAGTTATAATATAAACGAAGTAAAAGTATAATTGCAAAGGACTTAGAAAAAAAAAAAAAGCTTTAAGAATTTATTTTACATTCTGTTTTACATTTAATAACTTTCCAGTATATAAAGCTACTAGTTACTAAGAATTTATTATTCAGTATCAACATTGATATTGAGGCAAACTCCAACTTTTCCAACGTTCTTATTTATTAGTAATTTCCTCAAAATTCATTGCTGTACCACCAGAAAACTTGCTTCGTGTGTAAAATAATCGAATGAATTGTTTTTTAAGATTCAAGCTGTTAAACAGTTTTACTTAACAGATACACACCTCATACGATCTACGTATTCAATACACTTTTCTTATATATGTTAATAATGTACGTAGAGGAAATAAACAAAAGAAAATTGGTATACGTTACTATAGGAGTAAATTATAATAAAATCTTTGAAGGCAGGCATTTGGAATTCTTAGAGAAGTTGTTTTAGTGGAGTCAACAATACAGTCAATGCATTTCATATTATTCTTAGATCAACGCTAAGTATAATCTATTTTATTTTTCATTGGCAGGTTTTACTGTACAACGTCAAATGCATATTTAATAAGGATCAAGATTTTGCGAATAAACATAATTTGCAAGCAACTTAGTTTCTTTTTGATTATGTTCTTAATTGAATTGAGAAATTAAACGATTTAACGAGGAGATGTCTTTCTTCGTCATGACACCGGTATGCAATTTTTTTGCTAATTCACGTGACGCTGCCGTTAATTTTGGTATGTTCCGATACTTAGCTTCGCGGATAACAGTTTTTGCTTTTTTCCTCATAGCTTTATTTATTGTATAATTCGTATTTTGTATTTTTTTCTGATTTTTTCGATTTTGTTGTGCCTGACGAATCCTCTCCTTTCGTCTTGAAGCCTTTGTTGTTAATATTGGTTGTTCGTTAGATTTTGTATAAGCTGTATTACTCACATTAGCTGGAGCATTCTGATGTTGCATTTGCATTATCGATGGAGCGTTGTTCTTCCCTTGAATGTTACCAACCCAGATAACGTCATCAGTCGTGAAGTCTTCGCGTGTAAGATTATTTGTAGAAAACTGATTGGCTTGTATGGGATTCTGCGGTGCATTATAATAGTACAACTGATAAGGGGCAGCATGCATATTATTTAAATGGCTTTCGTAAGGTATTCCTAATGCACCAAAAGGCTGATACCGCACTCCACTGATACTGCCTATCCCTGTCGAAGGTCCATCTTGGTATGGATTTTGTGCTGGCACATTGTAAGGGTTGTTATTATCATTGTGAGGATTTCCTACTGTCTCCAGAGGCAAAAAGTTTTCTTGACCTATATTGTCAGGCCTTACGAAGAAATTGTTGCTCATGAAATTAACATTGCAAGGATTCTTCAAAAGAGATGGCAGTGGTAACAGAAGCTGCTGCGCTACGTGAATATCTAAAAGTGAAGGAGTTGGATGTGCTGGGGTAACAGAGGTCGATGGAACCGCATTAGGAGTATCACTCATTATCGGGTAACTTAAATTTCCAATATCACCACTGCATGACGTTTGAACATTTGTAGGATTTATTTCTGTGTTAGAGATTGAAGCACTGTTCTGCTGGTTAACATCTGTCTCATTTAAATTATATCGAGCAGCACGTTCTGGATTTCTACGTAATGCTTTCGTGGATGTTCCTTTCTTATTATTTTTATCCTTCTTCTTAGACTTTTTTCCTTGTGTTTTAATATCGTTGTTTTTCATTTTCATCCTTTGATTTGCCAGTTTCTCAGCTCTAATCGGTATGAAGTGTCCAAAGAACTTATTGAATAATAACGCAATTTCCAAAAGTCTTCCAGTGGGTACGGTTTTACTCTCAATGCTCCGTAAATTATTAACCACTTTAGTTATAAGGGATTTATTATAGCCGTTAGGTCCTTTCGGAGTTTGGAACTTTAAACACATCACCAGTTTGCTTTCGAGTTTCGTCAAACGTGTCGTCGCTATTTTACTTTGAGTATTACACGTTCCATTTTTATAAAAATTTCTCACCTGTTTCTTCAAGTTTTGTATCTCATTCAGGAGATCTAAAGGATCTCCAAAGTCTGCCTTTGTCTCATTTAACTTATTTGACAACAGATGGATCATCTCTGACTTCTGTAGTGGCAGTTCTTTAAAGATGAAATGATTTTTATCCACGTCGTCGCGAGACGCCCACATAAATATGATACGATGTACACTTTCACAATATTCTTTCTCACATCTTAAAGTAAATAGCAGATAGTAATTTATACCAGTGGTGATAGTAAACTCTAGTGGAACCATTTTAGCAACATCCTCTATAAACAATGGTATCGTACCCTCATCGACGATACATCTTATTTTTTCATCAAGTTTATCCCACTTTTTGTACCACATTTCCGGATTTTTAATTACATGCCGAGAAGTATATGAATATATAACACTCTCTTCTTCCATTTCGATATCATTACCTACTACATCATCCAGTTTAGGCTCGTTTTTCTCGTCAATTTTATTTACATCCGCATTTCTGTCGTCATTCTCACTCACAATGGATTCATCGATGATTTCTATAACGTCGTTCTCTGTATTACTAATATAATGTGGACCATCCGTATAATTAGTTACGTATGACGGTGTTGGAAAATGTTGTGACCATCTATACTTAACGCAATCCTTATAATCGTGTCCACGTTTAGCACAATTGCAACAATGCAATTCTTTTGCCGGCTTCATTACCCTATTACCGTCATTAGAAAGACTTACCGTTAAGGCATTTGTCTAAGAAACAAAATATCAAATGTATAACTGGTGAGTTATAAATTTGCTTATAATCTATTGTAACGTCATCATTTTTATACTTACAGTTCGGTGAAATCTACGCCAGAGATCAGGACACATCGATTTCTCATGACCTTTTGAACCGCAGGTAGCGCATTTTAATTTTCGACAAGTTCCACAAGTTTTTACGTACGATGATGTTGCTTTGCCACACTAAAAATTGGTAAAGTTTTGAATGAGGTTTTTTATCATTTAATTAATATTATAAGCTCGATGCTTACAGTGAGACATTTTTTTTCTGGACATCGTGGTTCCGTGTGTCCTTCCTTCCCGCACATGTGACAGCTAAGGACTTTTTTAGGATTTGGACAACTAGCCTTATTATGGCCTTCGGAGTGACACTGTTTGCACTTTATATTGGACCAATATCTTTGTTTTTTCATAGGATTACATAAATCTGCATCTAAAATAGCCCAATGTCGTGGATCTCCTACATTAGGAATAAAACTGTCGTGAAACTCGTTTTCACAGTTTGTAAAGTCCCACTAAATTGATTTAATTATGAATCTTTTAATTGACTTACTAGGCATCTCACTTTGAACTTGTTGCATATCAAAATTTTCACCACCCCAGGATTCATTGTAAAATGTTTTGAGTTCATTACTCATAGGTATAAAGAAATAATCAGCTGCGCAATTGCGACCGTTTGATTTTTCAACATTCTTTTTTTTTGGTGCATCAAGTCCAGCACTACTTGGTCCAGCCTCTGGGTCAGAGTATCTTGCTTGTTTAGAACTAGTACTTGGACCAATTGTAGTATCCGATGACCTTTTTTTGCTGGATGGTGATTTTTCTTTGTTACTTGCCGGGGTATGAATTATTATAGGATTATTTTTTTCAGTCGATGTTCCTTGTACAGATTGAAGATGCACTTCTGCATCTTCCATTAACGCTCCTGCAAGATCCGTACGATTTTCCTCTTGATCATCAGATTCCTCTTGAAAGTTAAATGATACATCACCAGAGAATTCAGAAATATTATTTTCTTTGTCAGCATCGTGAAATTCCTTGGTGTTATTGTCACTACTTTTTCTACTCTTCGATTTCTTATGTCTCAGATTTTTTGTATTGTCCGTAGTAACTTCGTTTTCTGATATTGAGACACGCTCCGCACAGCTTAGTGCTGTTTCACTTGTATTCAAACTTTTTCGACTTTCGACTAGATTATTCCAATTGTTAGCCTCACTTTCTGTCATGCTATCATCGCAGCAGCTTACTTGCTTAGACATTGCTGTACCAGACATATTCTTTATTTCTTCTATACTAGATGCTCCTCTTTGGATTCCAGTACAATTCAAAATTATATTGTCTTCTTCGCTTTCGATAACAGGCTGGTCGTCTTCTGGTGTCGAATGAACATTACCAGGTAGTCTTGCAATTGTGTTAGTCTGTAATGCAGTGTCATCCAGCACAGTGTGTCCTACTGACTCTGAATCATTACTACTTTCGGATGATGTAGTTTCAAAGACTGCATGGGAAGTTGAGGTAATCTGAGTTTGTTCCACTGGCTGGGAATTATTAGTAGTACTTTCAGGAGATGTAGTTTCAGAGCTAGATTCTGGTATATTAGAAATGCCTGTTGGTGATACTGTTTCATTTATATCTACGTCAGATATTGAAAGTGATTCAGAATCTTCAATTTCGACTGGTTCTTGAGCTGTCGACTGATCATAATTAGTGGAAGAATTAGCTGGTGAATCTGGTAAATTTTCTAAATTTTCACATTCGTCATCCGAATCTTGCAAATTAATTAGTGGTGGTGTAGGTTTTCGTGGTACTGGTACTTCAAGAATGGAGTCGTCGGAATCCGAAATGTTATCGTCTTTGGAACATTGTTTCTTTTTCATTTTATTCTTCTTCGAAGAAACTTTATACTTGCTATGAGTTTCTGGTGTTGTATCCGATGATTCTGAAGATTCCACCATGATTATGGCTGCGGTATTGTTATCATCTTTTTGTTTGGACTGTTTGCTCTGTTTTTTAGATTTTTTGGATTTCGATGTTTCTTTCTGAGCTATATTAGAAGACGATGTGTCTAAATTAGCGCTTTTGGAATTCTTCTTTTTACTTTTTGATGTTCCTCGTTTCGTCGAACTAGATGTTTTTTCTGTTGCTTCTTCCAATGAATTTAAAGAACCAGAAGGATCACTTCTTACTGCATTTTCAGAAATTATTCTTTCGTTATCTGTAGTTTCGTTTGAAACACATTCTTCTGCTTGTTGCTTATTATTATGTGAGATTTGTTTACTTGGGGTAATAGCTTCATTTTGACCGACTTTTGTTTTTTTGTATCTTGGCGTTTTATTACTTTTATTTACTTCGGTACCTGTATTATCGTTGTGTATAATATTTGTAACAGGTTCACACTCTGATTGTGGTTCCTGAACTTGTTTCTTTTTTTCCCTAGAAGCTTTATCTAATGAACGAACATTAGTTTCTTCTCGATTTTTACTAGCCACAGATTCCACGTTTAGACTCTTTCTTTTTTTAGGTGTACCTTTCTTTGAATTAATGTTTTTATTACTATTCTCAGAATGAATTCCTTTCAAATTACTGTTATTCTCATCAACTTGATAAACTTCAGTATTACGACTACTATCAAACGATTCTCTTAAAGTAGGTTGCAGTTCATCCATAGTGTCCTGAGACGTTTGACTGTTTATAGGAGGATTACTAGTTTCTATACGCCGTGGTGTATCCGTAATATTTTTCCACCGATTCTTCACGTCATTAATAGTTGTAATACCATATTGTTTCTGCGAAGGAGACACTTTATCAGAAATTTCATTTGAATAATAAATTTCAGCATACAATCTAGCTTCAAGTTCACTATTAGCTTCTCCATCTTCTCCTTCGTCATTCATATCAGAATGATTTTTCTGTAAGAATGACAATATCAATTGGCATACATAAGTGAAGGGGAAAACAGGAATACAATATTTATATGGAATACCATTAATATGTAATATGATTAAACTGATAACAATGTTATGTAAAGGTAAAGTGAGGTTAACTCATACGGTTTTCTCACCATGACGACATCGTTATCCATCTCTTATTTCGCCTCTTCTTATTATAACCAATAAAGAACAGATGAAGCAGATTTATATGCATTGAACAACAATTCTGTTTAAATTTGCCAATAAAACGTAGAAGCCACAGCGTTAAGATCTATTACTCTCGTACAAAGCACATGGTAGAAACTTCAATTTCGGAACAGGAACATGCCTCACCATTTCATGAGTACGTAAAGATGCGTTTCAAACCAAACACAAGAAAGTATCGGACAGTCTCAATAAGGGAAATAAAGAGATAGCTTTAATCAAACCATGAGTAATTTCATTACACTTTTATATACTCAGTGAAATAACAAAGGTAAAATTAAAAGATACGCGCTCCGTACAACGTGTAATTTTATTTTCAATGTTTTTGTACATCGAAATTTATATACGGAATAAATGAAATTTCTTGTATATATTATTTCCATATAATTTCGCTAATATTTAAAGTGAAACTAGTGAAACAATTTTATTAATTGTCTATTGATACTCGATACAGTTATATTTATTTTGTTACTTTACGTTAACAGTTTCTGGAAGTAACACTCGAATACACCGCGCATGATACGACAATAATTGAAGATGATGGCTGCCGGAAATAGACGTCACCAGTGCCAACTGCCAACTAACTTGGCTCTCGCCTGAGCTTCGCCTTTCATCGGAGAAAATATATTTTTCTCTATTTCTCGTTGTACCCGCACATATTTCCACATTGGGTAAGTATACTTTCAGTATTATTTGACAGGTTAAATGTATTATGAAAATGACATACGTTCCTTTGAGTGTCGAAGAAATCTACGTTTCTCTGATCGTGATTGATACCTCTATATTCTGTTATTTTTGGAGCGTAGATCTCTGGGCTCATCCAGATTTCTTGTTGGTTTTTTAACAATAATGATACTGTCACTGTAGTACATTGTTCTCGATGGTAATTGTTTCTTATTTAAGCGATTGACTCGTACTTAAAATTCAAAAGGTTTTTATGGAGCCCTAAGGGTACTGTGAAAGATTGCAATTTTTTGACGTACGTGTACCTTGTTCCACGATCCAAGGTTATCACGTATCTAATGGAATATTAACCTCTTCATTATACTTAATTTCTTGTGCACGTCGTCATTTATTTTCTTCGTCTATTTGCAGAGTCATTCGGTAGTTAACATACACAGTGGACCCGACACATAATACTAAGAAATATGTTTATTTGGGACTGGTTAACTGGTGCTTTGGGTTATTTGGGTAAGTAAAAGGTTTATCGTTTTATTAAACTGTAGAGAATTTTTAAAATAGTGTCAATATGCAGGATTCCATATATTTTATCTATATAATGTCATATGTTTTAGTATAAACAAAGGATCTTATAGTCTTTTGTAAAATTCAATATACGTTTTGATATTACAGTTAGTACGATCCATAATTGAAATTAGTGAACCTTACATGACTTTATTCAGTATATTGTCTATTTATTAACTGTTATTTGAATTTATTATTGCATCTGTGATATAAATACAAGGTTCGTAGGTATGCCATTGTCTGTCTGTCGTGGACGATTTGCCATTCTTGGTTTGCCTAATTCTGGCCGACATTCGTTACTAAAGGCTACATCGGAAGAGCATCTTATCGATCCTGTAGCATTTCTTCAAAGTAAGTCAACTTAAAAACACATGCATGATGCTTGTTTTTCTATATTTCAGGCTTGTGGAAGAAGAGTGGCAAGCTCCTGTTTCTTGGCCTGGACAATGCAGGCAAAACAACGCTACTTCACATGCTCAAGGATGATCGGCTAGCTCAACACGTACCCACGTTGCATCCAAGTAACTAACTCCATTGCTAATCCTCTGATCCTCTCGTTAGAAATCTTTGGGTGGCAGACATACTGTTTTCATGTGTAGCTTAAGTGTTTGATTGTGGACGCGAGTGAACGTTAGATTACATATAACTGATAAGTCAGTAACCTTAGCAAATTAGAAAGATGTTAGTATCTCGCAATATCATCTTGTTAATACTGATTAAAAATAGTATTTTTTCCACTAGTTATCATATTTTCTAATAAACATAAAAGCTTCATGAACAACTCGTATCGACTAGGTAGATGATATTCGATCCTACATTAAGCAAATAAGTCATACTACTCAATAACGAAGGAATGGAAAAATTTGTTTACACTAGTATACAAAACGTAATTATATATCAGTGAACTTTGATCCTAACGAATGACTTAGCATGATCATTGACTGACAATCAAGTTAAAATAATAATAATCATGACTCGAACTTCTTCTCTGCTAAGAAGTGCTACTCGTAGTAACCCACTATTAAATGATTACTTCTACGCGAATAAAATAATTGGAGATAAGACTGAAGCGAGAAAATATAAAATGACTATAATTACCAGATTAATCAAATTAATGCTCTTTGCTCAATGTAATACATTTTTGTATTTCAGCGTCGGAAGAATTATCGATTGGCAATATGAGGTTTACGACATTTGATCTTGGCGGTCACACTCAGGGTATGCTAACTCATATACTACTCGACTGCCTTGATCCCAACAGTTTTAAGCATTTCAAATGACTATTACAGCGCGTAGAGTTTGGAAGGATTACTTCCCAGCAGTGGACGCGATAGTGTTTCTCGTCGATGCGAGTGACAGATCCAGATTGTCAGAATCAAGGGCTGAATTGGACGCCTTATTAACCGACGAGCAACTTAGTGCCTGTCCAGTACTCGTTCTTGGAAACAAGATCGACAAACCCGGTGCGGCGTCCGAGGACGAGCTTAGAAATTACTTCAATCTCTACGGCCAGACAACCGGAAAGGTAAGTAGTAACAAATCAGTAATACGTCATTGCTTTCACGCGCTTACTAGCATGCAGTAGTCACATAGAGAAATATGTGGGACGTGAATATTCAGCAAATCTATAATGATTCGTGCAATGCTCTCCATTACGCAAATCATTGCGCATCGTAATCTCGATTGTCCGTTAGCGACACAGCCAATTGTCTTCTTTACAGGGAAAGGTTGCACGCAGTGACATTCCTGGCCGTCCCTTGGAGCTCTTTATGTGCTCAGTGCTAAAAAGGCAAGGTTATGGCGAGGGCTTCCGCTGGCTCGCACAGTACATTGACTGAGCGCACGTCATCTAAAATCTAAACACTCCAATTCCCCCCCCAACAATTCTCCAAGTATATTCCTTTCTATGAATTATCAGTTTATCTAGAAACGTCTTCGATATCAAGGGGTTCTTGTCCTTGCGCAATTATTTTAACGGGCAGTACAACGACCTCGTCGCTAAAGACTGTCCATAGATTGGGAATATCAATTTTAGGACAATTCATTGTGATTTTTTTTTTAAAACAGATCCTCAAAGGTAATTATAAGATCGTTAAAGGAATGTTCATTCTATAGCTGTGGGTAATGGACCTCCTTGTTACTGACGTTAATTTCATCCTGACCATATCGTTGACTTCATTTTCCAAAAGTTCTCTCAATCCCCATAGACATCCTGCCACCGTTTAAAAACAGATGTACTTCAGTGCTACGGGATACGTCGATATCGCTGAGGATTGATATAAAAGAAAAAAAAAGAAACCATTTTGATAAATAAAACACGAATAAAGTTATTATTTAAGAAGTGCAGATCTTCGCGTGGATTATTTCATCATTTAATTTCGACGCGTGGCTCGATCATTCGTAATCGGGACATTCATTCGTTGCATGCTTATGAGAGTTTCGAAGATTCCTTTTTATTTAATTTCGTCGTTACAGGTAGCGCGTCGCAGCTTCTATTATAATCAATGTTATTTCGTACTTTTTAATAGCGCTTTAGCGAACGTGTCTCAACTTTTAGATACAGGGTGCGATTATTCTTATCAGTAAAGGCCTTAAGGTCATCTCTCGTAAATTCGTACTCGATTACTTTGAACTGTAAATCTGTAAGGATTGTCAGTCTTTTTTTTGTTGTTTCTTCAATTTTAAACTCGTCATGCTATACCACATTGCAGTATACCATGCTGACTGTATCATTATACAGTTTGTTTAATCTTTTGTCATTCAATTGTCGTGCAACTGCCATTCGAATACGTTCATACCTTTCAGCCAATTTGAGTTTGCCACATTTGCACACTTCAGGCTAGGATTCATATTAAACGAGGATACTGGAGTGATAATGGATTTATAATAGCGACTAGCGTTCAAATTAATCCAGTCTTATCTCCTTTTTCTTATGGAATATGTCAGACAATTTAATTAAGATGTTGCTTAGCTTAGTTAGTAAATGCATTCGAGCCGAAGATTTTAATAAAATTATATAAAATTCGAATACGCTACTACTTATTGCCGTTTGATTATCCTGCTTGATCTTATCCTCTTCTAATGTGAATCAAGTCTTAGACTTTTTAAGTGTAATAAACTGAACTCTTTAATGATTGAGGTACGAGAATTAAATTTCTTGTCATTATTTATTTGTAACGGGTAAAAATAGTCTAGCCTAGGTAATTCAATCCCGTTAAACAGCTGATTATAAGGTTGGGTTTCTTGGCTCGGTCAAAATATTCATAAAGAAAGAGTGAAGTGTATCTATCAAGCAGATAGTGGGAGTTACAAAGAAGCATTTCTCTTGTGCGCTCCTGTAGTAGATAAGTACTTAAAATTATTTTGTTGGTTGGTTTTACAAAAAATAAAAAAAAGGAACACTGCATTTGTAATTCGTCTAATTATTATTTTTTTTTATGTAACGTCTGTTACAATAATTACGGATGTGCACGGTTTCTATGGGAACGATTAAATTAAGCTGTTCAATGCTTTGTCAAGTTTCACGTCCGTACGTGACTCGTGGATGATCTGACGTTACAAAATATTAAATATTTACATGACTGGAGCTTCACGTTTTGCTTACAACTGTAATTCTTTATTTTTTGGTAGCAATGCGAATCTCTGTTTCACATTCTCATCCGTGACTTCCTGCAAGGTTTTTGGATTCCATTTTGGATTTTTGTCTTTGTCAACCAAAAGAGCTCTTACGCCTGTAAACGAAAGGTTTCAACGTTTCCATTCACGATAGAATGAGTTTTTGTACTTCTAGTGGGGTTTTGTTTAAAAAGAATTATTCTAAGTACCTTCATAAAAGTCACTAGTTTTTGTGAGTGTCGAACAGACCACTCTGTATTCCATTTTTAGACATTCTGCTAAGTTCAACTGACTACCTTCGTCATAGCAGGCTTTGGCAAGTTTTAATGCAGTCGGTGACATATTATTTAATAATTGTAACACGCCCTTCGACCAATCAGAACCGTCTGCTTTCAGTCTATAAAAAATATTCAAATCTAAGGACATTGCATAATTTTAATTGATTTCTCTTGCCAATTCAATGATTACCTATTGATTATTTCTTCGACAGTAGGAGCAGAAAAGTAACTATCAATTTTACTGAGATAAGGTGTTAAACTGAACTCTTGATTGAGATTCTCTGGTTGGAACTTTTTTAAGGTACTGTCAATGTCGATATCTCCAGTTGTTAATAAAGCTTTGGTTAACTCTTCGATTCTTTCAGAAGGAACATAATGCGTGGCAATACCCGCAAGAAGAACGTCGACACCTAAAATACATTGATAGATATATAGTTATACCGATATATTTCTTCAATAATTTCAATTAATTTTATTTAGTCAAAATATGACCTTTGCATTATTAACTCTTTACCCTTTATTCTCTGTCCAGTGAGTCCCAGAAATAAACCCAACTTTCCTTTTAGTCTTGGCAAGAAGTAACTAGCACCGACATCCGGTACCAGACCAATCGCTGTTTCCGGCATGGCAAAAAGTGTATTCTCGGTTGCTACCCTGTATTTTCCATGTACAGATATACCAACGCCACCACCCATTGTTATTCCATTAATCAATGCTACATAAGGAATCTTGTATGTTCCAATTAGATGATCCAAACTGTAGAACAATAGTTTGACACAAAGTAGGTATGTTACTTAATCTGGCGCGTACTTAATTTTTTTCTTTTAATGCCTGATTCTTTAAATTCAGTTATATTACATACGTGTATTCAGCTCTAAAGAAATCTTGACCAATTGTTTCACCACCAGGTTCGTTCAAAGCCATTACAAGAGATTTAACGTCGCCACCAGCGCAAAAAGCCTTTTCACCAGCTCCTTTTACGAGTAGCAATTTTTTGGACGATTCCCAGTCTTTAAGAACTGGATATATTTTGCGAACCATGGACAGGTTTAACGCGTTCAATGCTCTTGGACGGTTTAGGACAATTAGACCTTTGTCGCCTACCTGGTTCAATGAAAAATTGGTAATTTATTAGTTTTCTAATATACTGACAATGTTATACAATTATTTCGTATATTTTAAGTCACTTACATCTTCGAGCAACACGTCATCCTCTGCTCCAGATGTCACGTCATTTTCCTTCCTCTTAGTAGGTGCTGGAATTTCAGTGGGGGGTACAGATATAGGCTGTGGTTGTGGAAGTATTGGTTCAATCGTAGGGCCTGGATATTTTATTAATTATAATTTAAAGTTACTTTTCTAATAATTCTTGCAGCTGTAACGCTCTGTGCGCTCAAAAGACTACCGTATATGTATGGTGCATGCGATCACGTAACTTCTGTTACCAATTAAAAGTATGTACAGAGAGAAAAACTCATAGACCTGGTATTTCCGTGAGAGGAATTGGATCCGATGGGACTGGTTCGTGCTTTGGTTTGTTCATGTCGCTGATTATTATTCGCTTACCTGAACTACTTTCGACTGAAAGCATTATCGTTGATTTTCGTATTGCGCGAGTTATAAGTCTCGTGGGTTTTAGCGTTGAGGTTATGCTACGAATCTGAAGCAAGGAATTGAGAAGTAAATCACACGGAGTAACGATATTGTATGCTTAAATTAGGCATTTAGTTGTAGCTCGTTACCATTTTGATCAGTCACTTTTGTAGGTTGGATTTTATTTTTTTTATATGGATTGATTTGTAATTTTATACTGGATGGACACTTGTGGATTGTTGGAACTTTTCTTCTTTTGATCGTCCGAACGGTCTTGCTGTGTCACGTGTGAATATCTGATCTAAATATGAGCATTAATTATATAGCGATGAGTTCTGTCGGCCGATAACTTTTTGTCTTTCCGATGAAGATTTTTGGATATTATTTTTGTGGTTTTTTTTTTCCTACATTATGATCATAGGTGACTTTTGACATTTACATTTGTCGTGACAAATGTTTTATTGCCATAAGAAAATGATTTGTCATAATGTTTATTAAGTAAGTTTAAGCATTGTTTCAATGTATCAATTATTACGGGAAGTTTTGTTAATAGAAATTTTAGGTTTATCTGTACGACAAACAAAAGTATTGACGTTTTCAGTTGCTCGGCAGTTTTCTTTTATCAAGCGAAGATTTTTAATCGTGCTGATAACTACGCGTTAAAGCAACAGTTAAGATTAGTATTAGATACTTTTTTCAAGTACCACTGTATACCAGTATATTTCATTTGATAACGATTCGAATTCATTTATGCATATGGATAGACAGTGTTTGAGCGCCATTTTTTTTCTCGCCTACCAACTCACTGTGTTACCCATATGAATTGTATCGTTTACAGTGAACTTTAATTTCAACATATTGTTTATCACATCGGAGAAACATAAACTATAAATATAATGCTATTAACTCTTTTAAGGCAGTACATAATACTTCATTGGAATCGCACCGGATAAGACGAAATATTTTCACGCGTTCTTCACCATGCTATTGCAAAAATCGTAACTGATGAATTTTCTTTTTCTCCTTCGTTCTTTTTATTTCGACATCAATTTCTTACCAATTGGTGACATATTCCAGTTTTTTTTTTGTATATATTCTCAAGCGGACATAATCGCGTGTGGTGAAACGATCTGAAGTTAGCCGCAGACATTCGGTCCTGCCAACATTCAATTCCGTATTAAGACACGCCGCGTAACGTAACGCCTTTTGCCCCGCGTAAAACAGTCTCTCGAATTATTAATTAAAAAGCCATGGCAACGTTACGCCGACTTTTAGGAACAAGTATTTCATCGCGCAACGTCATGCCTACGAAAAGCAACGCAAGATCATTAAGCTTTTACAAACTAAAAATGGCTTTTCGAGGCTTTTGGCGTTCGGACGGAGAGGCGCCAGTGTACGGTCACGTTTGTCAAGTTGGTGACCCGATACTGCGCACGGAAGCTATGCCGGTGGAACCGGAAGCTATCCCAACAAAGGAGTTTCAAGCGGTATTTATGAAAGTCATTACTAGCGATATTTATGCGAAATAAATTGTTCTCTCATCTCAATTCATTCGAGCAGGTACTTAAACACTTGAAGGATGTCATGAGATGGTACAACGCCGTGGGATTGGCCGCGCCCCAGATCGGACTCTCTTGGCGGATATTCGCCGTGGAATTAACGAAGAAACATCTTAAAAGTATTCCCAAGGAGATAAGGGAGGCTCAAGTCATCGAGGAGATACCTTTTCAATTTTTTATCAATCCCACCTTAAAGGTCACGGACTATACGGTTCTGCGATTGCCCGAACGCTGCGAAAGCATTCGAGGCTATTCCGCGGATGTTCCTAGATCAAAGGAAGTCGAGGTAACCGCTTTGACTGAGAAGGGTGAACCTATCACTTGGAGAGCTAATGGCTGGTCCGCAAGAATTCTACAGCACGAGTACGATCACTTGCAGGTAATCATTTTTGTTCTTTGAAGAAAAAAGAAAAATAATTTTATTGCTACACTTCTCTTCTTGACATTGCTGTCTTTGTATTGATCGAATTTTGTACTCTTTTTGCAGGGTAGAGTCTTCACGGACATCATGGATCCAAAAACATTTAATTGCACAGCTTGGAGCGCCATTAATTATTGTCGGGGTCGCATCGAATTAAAATATATTCCGAAATAGTATTGGAGTGTTAAAAATCTTATTTATCCTGCAGTTTTTTTTCGGACGCGCGGAGTGATGTTTCTTGACTCGAGCGTATTGGGATGGACAAGGGCGATTTGAGGAATTCTAAAAAATAAGATATTTTTATTGATGCATCTTCCAGGATACAGTCATAGCCGATTATACGATATTTGATTACAACGTATTGAATTATTTCGATTACCATATCATATTCAATTATCAATTAAATGGGCCGGGGGTTAAGGGAGGGAAGAGAAAGAGGCCAAGACAATCGGAGAAGCATGATAACGATCGACGTGAAATTGAATTGATTTTTCTTTTAGAGATATAAAATCTCTTTCATTTTCTACGTATATTATGATTATCGATTATTATCCCGTCGCCCCTGTCGCTTCTCTCGAATGATCATTGTCATCCCGATGACGCAAGAATGTTTTCCCGTAATTTTGCTTATGGTAATTTTCTTTTTAATTAGAGTAAGAGAATTACGCTCGATCATTGTAATAAATACTTAGTAGTGAACTTATACTTAATAATTAATCATTACGTGCCTAACTTAGCCTACTTATCATTACATTTATCTCTCTCTCTTCAACGTTAATCATTGTATCGTTGAACCTCGCGCAATCACTCGCCAATGCATTGTTATTATTAAGTGCATTTTGCCAAATTGATACTGCATTATTTTTCATGATTTTTCATAACGTCTATCAGCTCTCAGAGTGCAGGTAGGAGGACGAGAGCATTACGTAAGACGATTAATGACTCTTTAACGTGAAACAGCTAAAGATTAAAGTCTGTCTGTATTTTCTCAACGTTCAAGAATTCGATAACAAACAATTGATTTTGGCTACAGGTTTCAATCGTTGACCGTTTCTTTTCTTCTGTCTATTATTCGTACATACGGTACGGCCTGTGATCGAACTATCCAAAATCTACGTGAATATGTATAGAATCGCCAATCTACGTTTATCGTATACACGCCTGTACACGCAGTTACAGTTTTTAATGCGTTATCTTTAATTATGACGACTATAACAGCACCGTTATACACTTAATTACTCCTTAAAAAGCGTTTGGTTTTCCCAGAGTATTTTTGCTCCGCAGTAATAGCTGAGAATTCGTACTGAAAACATTACCCAATGTGTCTTCGGTTTAAAAAATTGTCAAATGTTTTTTTTTTTTTTTTTTTTCTTTTCTTTTCTTATTTTCGGACGTACACTACATTCCATGTGTATGCATATACGCGTATTATATAACACCGTTTTGGATTTACTCGTAAGATAACGTCTGACTAATTTCTCACTGTTGTACTTATAAAAAACATTATTCAAAATTGTGCCGCGCCATTTGTTTGTTTTCTTTTTTTTTTCTCTTTAACTATGAAGGAATTTTGTAATCTGTACTTCTACGATATTTCGAAATCGAAGTGCTTGTTGCGACCACGTGTGTACCATCGGGACTCTAATTTTAAGCTTTTCCGTCAATTTCTCGTCGTCTTGTTTACCTTTACAACGTATAGCTCGTAATCGATCAACAAATCGATAAGGTAGCTCCGATTGCGTCCGGAGCTTTTTTTTTTTTTTCAGAGTCATTCTATCACTGAGGTTATGCTTTCTTTAGGGCCCGTTACGCAATGCAATGGATATTTTTTTCACAGTGCATATATTTATTTATGTCTATACACGTCTTTATCTTTGATCAAAAGCAACTACACGACCATAACGACAAACATGACGACCGATCTAAATGCCTCTAAATCTAAATCCCGTTTAATCTCTAATACATCGAAACCACCTTAAATCATTGATCCAATAGAAAATACGGTATCTCAATTCTATGGAAACAAATGGTTACGTAGAACTTTGGTCCGTTTAGTCTCTTTTTATGCGCGTATATACTACACGTGCATACTACGTACGTACATACATAGAACGTATCACTGGTGGTACGTTATATTTGAAGCTTATAGGAATGGCCATATTTCTCGAATTTTTCGGAGAAAGAAAAACAAAAAATATTCTGCCTACTGTTTCGTACTCCTTTCGGACCAGTACTTCTTCCAAGATCATGTGAATCGAGTATCCAGTAGTTGCCGCTCTGCGTTTAATGTATACGGTGAGGAGCCAAAATACTTTCCAGAATAACTACTGAACAAAAGTGCTGCAATACTTATGACAGGGAAGGCATTTTTGTTCGTCCATGTACAAGTAACTGCCGAAGGATATTTGTCTATTGTATTTCGACTTCTTATTCGTTACCTGAATATCGCCTTTAGTAATATGCATAGCAACGAGTCGCCTGATTCTCGATGGACGAATTTCGCTCTTTCTCCAAGATCGAAAAACGAAACTTGACTTTGCTTCCGGATTCAACGAACGCCCGTAAGTAACTAGATTTTGACATTTTTTTTGGAAAAATTTCTTACGCGCCAACTTATTCAATCTTATGGTCATTCGATACTTGGGACACCCTGAGCATGGTTGATTTTTTTTTTTTTTTGGACCACGAGGAACAGTGGAGCGAAAGCAGCATGTATTTCTATGGGTAGTTGGAAGGTAGGTTAGGTTAGTTCGCTTAAGGTACGTATATCGCACGTTTAAGGTAGACTCTTGAGACGCTGTAATTCTGTGGCTTGAACGATTGAACGCTTTTAATTTCTTTTCTATATCCAGGTATGAACTCGTTGTCGCTGTGCGATATCCTCTTCTTGTCAGGATACGTGTCCACGTGTCTGGGATGTCCTCCATCTTTTTCCGTGGCCACGATGGTAAACCGGAAATCGACTATTGCCGGCCATTCCTCTGGTCGATTGTAAGTGCAGCGGTATCCTTACCGTGCCTATCGAAATTAAAAATAAAACTTTAATGTATTCAAGTGTCTTACTCTTTTTTTTTTGTTTTTTGTTTTACACTTTTCTTCGTTACCTCATCACGATGGGAAAGATTGGAGCGTTCGGATGAGAAGCAAGGTTTGGGTACAGTGATTAAGGTATTGGATGCTGCAGTCGGTGCTTGACGTGACAGGGGAAGATGGCCACAGGGGAAGTGGCTGAACCTTCATTATTATCTATATAATTGTTTATTCTTTATTGATGATATCGCGCTCATTATTATCCATTATCTCCAGCTCGAAGTGCATCATCTCGCTTCTAGGAGTCGCGGACGTGCCACTGATCTAAGGATGCTCCAAGGACGTGCAGGACATACCGTTCCGTGAAATCCTTGCGTGAGATTCGGGACTTCCGGTACAGCTGTATCGTGAATTCACAGCCTCCGATCGGGACAGCGTTGGTTCCGGGACGACCCGCACCCACGGACACCATGAGAAAAACTGTGCGAATCCACGGCGAAATCTGTTGGGATGAAGAAAAATGGTGAAATTTTGTGAAAAACAAAAAACAAAAAACAATACATTCGTTCGAAATCCTTCTTTGTTTGTTCAATGTTTCAAAGGTTCCTTTGACTTCTCGTCAGGAATTGCGACGGACGGCAGCGAGTTTACGGGAATCTTCGTGAAAAATGGAATCTAGGCCAGTGCTCTTTGCATTACAAATATTAACGTCACTTTTACACCGAACGTACAATCCAAGAACAGAAGTGCTACTCGCAGAGATTAGGGATTTGCTAATTGCATTAAAATGGCTATTCGTGATTGCTTTTACCCTCACATTTTAGTAATTGCACTTAATGGCATCGCGGTAATTTTCAAGTGCTTTTATTCTCATTTGCATGTTACGTAAATATATTCATCACTGGTTCTCCTTTACCCTCCGCCGCTTTCTCCTTTACGTCTAATTCTTTATTATTCGTTTTTATGCACTTTTCGCAAATACTCCTCGTAGTCAGTTTGGTATTTTCGGAATTTTAACTTTTCAATCCAATGGGCTGTTATTTTATTTATTTATTTTTTTTCGTTCTTTTCCTTTTCGGTTATGTAATTCTTTATCGTTATTTGTGATTTTTTGTTTGTTTCGATCATCCTGCACGACACTTACCTAGA
>JARPRG010000070.1:116898-134949 GCA_031001745.1 Hartigia nigra | reverse complement strand
TTTTCGGTTATGTAATTCTTTATCGTTATTTGTGATTTTTTGTTTGTTTCGATCATCCTGCACGACACTTACCTAGAATTCATCCAGCAATAAATTATGGGGTTGTACATGCTGTTAGACATGGCCAACCAATAAATGCCTAGATAGAGCTCCTGGATGTACGGCTCGTTCGTGATTTCAGGCAGATATGACGTCACTATGAAGTAAACGTGAAAGGGCAGCCAACATACGGCGAATATTACCACCACGACGATCATCATTTTTACTACCTGCAGATATAAAGAGTCATCTCGTATATAAAGCATCGGACTTTGAAATACATCAGGCAATTCGTTGGGACTTAAGCAATTTTTATATTTCAAGCAACGAATAATAAAAGTCTGTTTTTTTTTTTTGGGGGGGTAAAAGTCATTGTTTTGTTCGCTAATACTCATATTTTCATAAACAATTTAGAAAGTCGTGACAAACTACTGCGATATTGTCTTTTTCTTTGGCTTTTTATGCCCCTGAACAACAATTGAAGAGTTATCCGAGCTTAGATCCCACGTTCGAAGAATGAATCCTTTTTCTTTTTCTATTTCTTCCCTTGTTCCGTTAACACTAAGTCAGGTTTACGCCGACGCTGATAGAGAATTACTATGGGTCTTGGATATCCTTTTACACCTTTTTCTTCAGCTCTATTCCTCTCAGTGGGACACCTTTCACCTTTTGCAAAAATTCACTTTCAAGGCATCCTCTGTTTCCTTATACGCAGGTCTCCACTACTTTCGTGTTTTAGTCGGTCGCTTAAAGCCTTGAAATATATGTTTCTCTCTTTTCTTTTTCTTTTATCTTGCAACACCTTGCCGTATACATCCTTGACCACCATCATATTTATTCGTGCGTTTCACTTTGAAGCTTCGACTGTTAATTCTCTATCGTCACTTTAGCATTTACTGAATGCTTCTTTATCCTTACGTATACAGTAATAATATACGGTGCCAATAATAAACAGGAATCATTAACAGGTTACATAGCTATAACGATACTATCATAAACAATATTAATTTTAGTTTCAAACTTCGTTGCGTCGTCATTAATATATTTTGATCCTACGTTCATTGTTTAATATTTACCAGGATATAGGGTCTTGTACGTCTTTGCATATTCATTGTATCCCTACAAATTCCCTGATTAATACTTCAAGATTCGATTAACTTCGCATTTAAAACAGCTGCCAAGATTGCATGCCCGTTGATAATCAAGATATAGAGTGATGACGTAGAAGAAGAAAATAAAGAAGATTAAAATGACCGTGAGAGTGTTCTATCTACAGGGGTATCTGCATAGGTTGAATTACGTGTTTTTGATCCGATTTATAAATCCCCATTAGAGGATACGTTAAATGTTTATTTAGTGATACATCTCCCCACCACCGCCCTTCTCCTCCCAACCCTTTTAAACTTTCCTTTGGCCAAGTTCAAACAATTACAATTTCATTGCACACTGAGTCACTCGAAGGAATCGATAGAAGGTACGTTGGTCAAATTATATCAGCTTTACGCACGCCCTTAGGATTTTATAGGATTATGGATCGTTTCTATATTTTAGTTTTTTTTTTTTTCATGTTTTTACTGAAAAATACCTTATTTCATTGTAATTATATGTTAAAGCAAGGTGAAGGCATATATTACTGAAAAATGGCTGTCCGATTCTGGTTAAACGTATATTTTTCCTCTCTTCGCGACAGCCTCATAAATCATGCAATAAAGTTCCATTCGGTCACGCTGAATTTTCTGGCACGTATTATACTTTTGCGATCATGGCTGCTATTACGTGTCCTTTGACATGCTGGTTACGTAAGTGGTGCATATATAAGTGACACTTTCGCAATGCATGTCCCTTATATTCGTAGGTCGTACTGCGAGGTGAATTGATTTATAGGTGAATCAGGATTGCGTGCTATTCGTATGGTTACGCCATCTTGGAATTTATGGGTGAGGCTTTACCCTAGAACGAGGACATGTATTTTAGGGTCGTTCAGGCACTGGTTAAGGTTTTTCAGGTCTATTGCGGAATATTATGAATATTCACTGACTTATTGTTTTCTGCTTTTCAGGTTACTTTTCACGAGTTACGAGACTTTTCTCAGACGTAAAATAGCCGACGGGGATATACGTAAATATGATGCAATTATATCGCACGGGAAGCAGGTATATACTTTGTTATTGTTCTTGGGTCGTATATATCGTTATGCTAAGAAATGCAAAGTTCAGCACGGCTGAACGATATTCATCTGTTTACTGCTACTACTGCCAGTATTATTACTACTGGCAGTACTGCTGCTTGTATGTACTACTGGCAATGGTTGCGATTGTATTTCAGTAGTAAAGGTGCAATTATCCTCAGACTTCAGACCTTATGCGTCACGTCAATAGCTATACCTTTGGGGTGGTATATATATATATATATATTTTTTTTTTTTTCTTCTACCACAGTGACTTCTCTAGTGATTTTATCAGCGGTTTCAAATCTTTCATTACACGACGTCACGGTGGCTGGCGAAATTGGCGCGTAATTAAGTATCTACAATTAAGGCCAAGGAGAGTGTCTTCTTCTTCCTGGTCACGTTACGCGTTTTTTTTCTTTTCTTGCGTGTCTCGATTTTCTCGCGTCTTCGTTCATTGAAAAGTTTTCTCGTTACTTCGAAGACACTATTTTGCTTTATCCTCAATAATCTATTATCGAATTTCAGATTAATCTATCTTCATCTTACTGTACCATAGCCTTTCCACGAACACACGTCCCAAGTCCTTCGTGCCTTTCGCTCTTCTGCTCAACTTCATTTTCCGCTTTGCAGGGCCAGCCACTCTCTGGAGAATCTGCATCCATCCTGTGACGTAATTCCGCTTAACAAACTTTGACAATCTACAAGTTGGTACCACTGCACTTCTCCGCGTCTCCAAGCAGCCTCGGTATTTCACGTTGCTCCGTTCGTGCTCGTTTCAGATAACGTTACTCCGGGTACTCAAATCGCAGACTTCTTGGATATTTCATACGAAATTCTCACATTCCCAGGGGTTCACGTGTAATTGTTACGCTCCTGAATTTCATCCTTTCGCATATGCAAAATGCAACACGTCAAGTAAGACTCCGAGGAATCTTCTGTCCTATATCCTTAATTGACTTTGAACAGTTGACGTCAAATTTTACGTGGCTTTTTTTGATTTTTCAAAAAATACTTTCTCTCTCTCAATATATTACGACTGGACAGATTTTTTTTTTTTTCTATTATACACGGGTTGTCGCGAAACAATAAAAAAATACGAAAGTTAAGGTTATGTCGTGATTCCTCTGGGAACGTGGAAGGTTTTAACGTGATTTTCAAGTTAGGAGCTTTTATTTGTTGTCACGTTATACGTATATCGGTCCGGCAGGTTTGGGTTATCGCAAAAACTTTTCATGTAACAAAATTTGGAATAACTCGAGACCAGTGTGCGAATCTTTTTCTTTTTTTTTTTTTTAGCTGTTACGGTATTCCCTGCGGCGTTACTCGTGCTCGAGATATTTACCTCCTTTTATTCGATATGACGTCCCTTAAAAAGCAATCTGAACCGGGTAATTTTCACGGTCAGAGAGAAAGGTTAAAAGATAATATTCCATTTTCTTTGCTCTTTTCATAATCGGCCACGTATACGATTTCAATGAGATATTTCCAGTTTTCTCGTAAAATTCATGATTCATTTTACGATCTTACGGAAAGCGACTATCTTACTTGAATTTCCCGCGTCATTTTACGTTCAACGATCTCGCACGTGGGGTTTATCCGGTTCTAAAGCAAATAACGAGGATAGCATAAATAGAATGAATATATTACGTAATATTTCTTAATTTCATTCACCATTTTTGTTTGTTTTTCAAAATCACTACTTTTCTTTATATTCCTTAGCATCAAGAAGCACCGATATCGCTTCTTTATCTTTTTTTTTCTCTCGAATTTGTCCGAAAGTAGATGCAAGGGCGGATATTTATCGTAAATAGTATTTTCATTAATATATTGTTATTTATTTTCAAAGTATTAACTTTATTATAGATACTTAGGATGCGTCTGAAATTTTCCATATGAATTTTATTCTTTTCCTGTCCTTTATCAATTAAACAGGATAATGAAAAGCGTCCAAGGACCAAGCCTCCCCGTGTGGCTCTACGTGAAATTCCCTTGGGGTTGTAAATACAACTTTTTTGTTTTTTTTTTTTTTTTCAGAGCTGTATAACGAAGCCTATATATTTTTAAAGCTAAGCTCGATTTGCTAATTAATTGCGTTAAAATTTTTATTGCAAATTTCCACAGTATTGCCGACATTTTATTTTCAGCATTTGTTTTTTTTCCAGAATATTTTCGTCGAACCGTAATGGCTCACTCGGTTTTATCATAATGGATCCCTTCTGAAGGTGCACAAAAAAATGTTCTCCTTCCCACGTCCCTGTCTACGCTATTTCGCCGTAATAGATACGAAGACACGTAAGTTTCCATAATGCA
This sequence comes from Hartigia nigra, assembly GCA_031001745.1. Classification (NCBI taxonomy): domain Eukaryota; kingdom Metazoa; phylum Arthropoda; class Insecta; order Hymenoptera; family Cephidae; genus Hartigia; species Hartigia nigra. Next base: position 130,430 of record JARPRG010000070.1, on the reverse strand, counting down.
TATGGTAAAAAATAAATTTTCTCCTGTTTCATGTCATTCATGTACTTTACTTAATGGAAGATTTCTCGACACTACTTAGATTACACGTTTTTGTTTTTTTTTTCATAATTTTAGGGAACGTTTTTGATTTTCTAAGAAAAAAAACTGTACCTATCGATATCGCTAAAAAAAAAATGCCTAAGTCATAGGGAATCGAGGATGATTTCATATTCGCGTATAAAAATAAAGTCTCCCGTATTAATATGTAATTGCGTTTCCATTGTACCGAATCACGTAGTACGTGCAAATAGGTGACCAGACGTGATGTCTGTGGGCTTTGCTAAACTCACGGAGCGTGTATAGATCGTGGTGTTTCTGGATTTTGGTAAAAAGCTTAAAAGCACGAATAAACTCGAGGGCTTTTCTTTTATTTAACAAGAAAATCGAGGCTTCCTATTACGTATCTACGTAACGTAGTACATATACTGGGGTTTAAACTGACCCCATTTCCCTTATCCATGGATTACGGAAAAGAAATTCTGCTGCATTGGCACCACTGCTACTACTACTACTACTCCCACGGCACTACTCGAACAACGGCATTACTGCCACCATGATCCTCGTAAAGCTTTCAAATTTTATTCCCCTTTTATATTGTAACGCCTTTCCCATCAATGCAATTTTCATGCATTTTCTTCCTGATTTTATTTTCGAATCGAACGTCTATACAATATATATAAATGGAAAATGTCGTTTGGTTTTTTCGCCTTTTTTTGATATCCTTGCGATATTGGATTATGAAATATCCTTTTTATCCATTTCTTTTTAACGTCCGATTTCGATTATTCAAATCGCACGATTTCTCGCGCATTTCAAACGCCAATCGTACATAAGCGTTTTATGTTCCATTTACGACATTATTAGCTACTTCAACGTCATTTTCTGCGTCCATGCAATACGGGTCTGTCGATTCGTTTGGTCGAGTGAAATTCTTGAGAATTAAATTTTATTTCAGCATTGCAAAGTTTCGCGAAACTTTTCTTCGTCTCCGTAACTTTTATTTGACTCTGTCGATAACGGCCGGTGCTCTCTCTCTTCATTACCGAAGGCTTCTTTGTCTCGCAAAAACAAAAAGTTATATCTCTATCCGGCTCGCTCGATCGTTAACGCAAGTTACGTGCAACTTTCTTGCAGTTTACTTTTTTCTTTCACTTTTTCTTGATATTTCGTATCTTTCATATTCGAGGACTTGCGCCAGAATAAGCTCCCGTGCTTCTCGTGCTTAACGCTTCATTGTTTCCACTTTGTTTCAAAGTGAAAACCCATCACTTTTTTTCTGTACTAAGGCATTTTTTTGGAAAAATTTAGAATCTATATTTTTTTGGTAACACCAATGACGTCATAGCGATTCTACAAATGTTTAAAACAAGTATTATTATATTTAGGCAGTAGAGTAGACTCTCGTTAAGGGAATGTTTTTGGGAGCGTAGTGAGGAAGGAGATTCGAAGAAAATGATCACTAAACGGAAACTACCCCTCTCTCTCTTTCTCTCTCTCTCTCTCTCTCTCTTTCTCTCCTCGACCGTTCTTTATTCGAATTCATTGTCTACTTATTTCCAAACATGCAATCCTTCTGCGCTTGTACAACGATACGGTTGGTAGTTGGTAGTGGACACGAATCGAATGCCTGGAGGTAAAAAGCGTTCACTTATCGAGCATTCACTTAACGAGAGAGTCTACCAGATCGACAAAGATTTATTGTAAGATTATGCATCGAAAAATGGTGACAGAATCGGATTTGTACAAAGAGATAAATTATTGATCAGTATGAATTTTGAGATTAAAAAAAAATGAAAAATGGTCACGCGCAATATCTCTATAACATTGCCGGCTGTAGTACGTGGGACCACCAAATTACAAGTTATAATGGAGTTTAACGTTTAAACCCCCTTCGAGCTACGTGGCTTCTCGTGTCTTCAGTTCTCTCCAGGATGCGCCTCTGGCGTACAGACTGATAAGCTGGTACACATATTTATACAGGGTGTGCCTAAAAGTAATTGGACCGCCATATTTCATCGTTACGTGGGTTTCGGGGAAGATTCCGTGAAAATGAAATTTAGTTTGGTAGTACCTTCATCCTTCCGAGGATGAAGACCAAGGACGATGACGGGCGACACCTCTCGCTACTCTAGGATCCTTTTTCAAGTCTGTCATACTTATGCACGTACGTATACCGTATATACATATAGGGTGCAAAGTAATGCTAGTACCTTCATACAACAAAAAATACAGTCCAAGAGACATACAAAGAGAGAAGATACAATCCAAAGGACGTACAAAGAGAATTGCACAGTTGCTTGTCGAAACTCTGTGAAATATTTGTCTGCTAGGAGTAACGATACTGGCTGAGCCATTTTTTTTCTGAGTCTTTTCTCTTTCACTTTGTCGTCACGGACGAAAGGCGAGACACGTCAAAGTATTCTTTGAATATTTGCATTCTAGATAAATAACAATTTTGAATTTCTTTTTTTTGTTTTGTTTCAGTTATCGATGACGCATTTTATGGAAGACTTCGAAGGGAAGCGTCTGATCCTTGGCGACGGATATTCACTGATTCGTTCAATATCCGTCCTTAAGGACTGATAACCCAGTAATCTCTTTGGACACTCATCTACAAGGTAAGATTTTATACTTTTATTTATAACTACTTTTAAGGTATCTTATTCTTTGGCACCCTGTAGAAGTCCTGTACAAGGAGCTATTTAAATCGCTAATTGAGTACCAGATCTTTCATTAAGAGATTCCATTAATCAATTTTAACGGTTATAAATCAAGGATAAAGTAATCGAGGCAGAATCTGCCTCGCATCGAGCAGAACCTGCCTCCATTACTTTACTCTGAATTAATCGTACGAAATAATATTGTTTCCGTACAAAAAGTTGTTTTTTTTTTTTGGAAATACTCCACTTTCAAAATTCTCAATCAGCATAGATACAAGTATATTTCGTTAACTCTACTTCTGAATATTTTTCATCGACGTATATAAACCTCTGCTGCGTGTATTTATATATATGGCATATGACATTTTACCTGCCCCGTATCCTTGGTGTCAAATATACAAGAAACATGACTATAGTATTTATTGTTTGTTAAAAAAAAAATTTTTTTTTTTCCTTCTTTACTTCAACTTTTACGACGAGCCGACAAAACGTTCGCGACTATCGTAAATGACGCGGCAAATCCCAATAGAATCGTATGGAGTCTTTATGTTCGTTCACAGGACTATTTCAAATTGATTGGATAGTGTCGCATTCACGTGGCATTGTCAGAGTTCGTTTCAAGAATGCTTTTTATGTATTAAAGGTAAAGAAAAAAGAAGTGGGGGAAAAAAAAAAAAACCAATAAAACTAACGTAAGTGTTGAGAATTGTGAAAAATAGGTAAAATCATAGAATCGAGAAAAAAAAAGAAAAGAATGTAATCAACTTGTGGCTACCCTGCTGATATTTAAGGGATGATAATGCCGGCTCTGATCGCTGAGCGTAAACCATAAATAAAGGAAGTTTCGCGCCATGGAAACCTGCCAGTAATAAAATAATAATATAAGTCGGGGGTTTACGAGTTCGGATCGAGTCAATATTATCAGGCTGTAGGAGTACAGGTTACTCGGCTAACATCATCGGCTACCTTCCACCAGGGCTAATCTTTAATGTTATGACGTGTCATTAATGCTTCAGGATATAAGACTTTTGCTTCGTCGAAACAAAATGGGGAAAAAAATGAAGTAAACTTGACTCGAGCAAAAGAACGCTCTTATTTTTCTTGCTGTTTATCCAGAATATATATACCATATATATATATATGGTATATATATCGTCCCCTTCTTATACACGCACCCTTCGTTTGCTTCGAATATTATCCAGTTGTCTCTGCGTGGCCTCGCCGATGCTCTGCGAGCCCCAAAGTTCAAAGCCAATTCTTGCATAGGTAAACGTCATCGATCCAATTGGCAGGAAATACGTGAGAATCATGAAAATTACGTTGTACCTGAAACACACGACAAACAAAAATAACGTGAATCGTGGTTAAAATAGGTTTTTGATACACGGAGATAAAGAGTTCTGGTGGGTGAGATTTTTCTTTTTTACAGACGTCACGGGTCGGGTGATTATTTAAGGGAAGACAAATGTTTGACTTTTCAATTTTACACGGTGTTTGTCATCGAAACGATCGAAACGCGCTGAGATGGAAATAAAAGAATGTTGAATGCGTTCTTAGATTTCTGTTACGTTTAACCCATGCGAATGATGAGCACGCAGGATGCTTTTCAAGCTTGATAATTAATGCAACGTTAATGAGAACGCGAATCGTTGGATTCTTGAAATCCGAGTGCAAATAAAATTGAAGCAGAGACGGAGAAAGAGAACAAAGCGCGCCAAGCGGAGGGTCGGAGAAGCTTTGGAAGCTTTCGATCTCGAAATTTCACTCCTAACGTACTGATTCGTTATCCTTATCTCTTGGCTTGATTAATTATAGGATTAAGGGTCTGAGATAGAATTTCTCAATATTTCAGCGTGAAATTTCGAAAATCCTCGTGAAAAATGCTCGAACGATTTGTATTTGTCATCGTCACTATTCGTGTCGCGAAAGTATTATATAAAAATTCAACCGAACGATCCGACGATGATAAAATTTGTTTTCTTATATATATCCTTGAGAAACTTTTAATAGATAAGGATACTTTTACACGATTTTAGCCTAATTCTTAATCTGTTTCCTTATCGTTCTCTTGCTCGTTATATTATATTAAATATGCCCACCGGGCTTCGAAAATGTCAGAATTGACATTATTCTCTAAAGTAGCAGAAGTCTTGGCTTACGAAGATAATCCTAACAACGTTCCCAACGCTTTTTCTATTTCTATTGACAGAAGACAGAAGATACCCTGATTAGACAAAGGTCTTTCTTATTCTCAAAATTGCAGACCCTCCTCGCTCGGATCTTAAATAAATTGCGAAATCCTTTCACATAGAATCCCCCTGCTACAACCTTCAATCTTGTTATCAATATAGGCAACAAATAAAATCTCAGACTCCGAATCCAATAGTCAAATTCGCCAAGTTCCTCGATCAAAGGCATTCCAGTGGGACGGACACGTGGGTTATACCTTTAAAACTGTAATAACGCAAAATTCAATGAAAGATATTGACTAAAGAAGAAGAAGAAGAAGAAAAATGGTGGAATTAAAAATAAAAATGCATTAATAGTTCACTGTATTTTCCATGAGGCTTTTACTACTATAATACATACAGAAAGACGTGCCAGTCCCATAGGACTAATACTTCTCATCCTTTTACGAAAACACAGCCGAACGTGTCCGATACGTTTTATCAGGACATCTAGGAGTTCTCTGTAGTTAATGGTCGAGCATTATGAATCGTTTCAATAGTTCTCGTTGCCGGCGTCAAGAAATAAATGGAAGTGGAGCCTCGATAAATCGTTTAATGGCAGCGGGACATTATATCACCGACAACTATAGCGAATGCCTTTGGTCGTCAGTCAGTCGTATTTTACTCTATCGCCTTTTTCATTCTAGAGCGTAGATCATAAGGAAGTCGGCCTCTAAAAAAAAAAAAAAAAAGAAAATGGTAAGTAACTTCTCGTAAAAGAGTCCAGTAACACTCCTGGAATTAGCATTGAGTCAAACGCGAGAGAGAGAGCCGCAGCTATAGTAACAGTATCACGATAACTAGATGAAATTAGCCTAACCTTACCCGAAGGAGGTCAAACCATACCATTTTAGCGCTTTTCCTAAAGCTTCAGCAGCTTTTTCTCGTAATCTCTCATCTTCGTACCCATTGACCTTCTTTTAATCGGCACTAACGTCCGGACGGGAGGCTCAATCCTATTTTCACGTAGTAACCTCATTATCGTCTAATTGGATTCGACAGATTACGTCACCATAGATATCCCATGTCAATGTAAGATTTAATTAATGAAAAATAATGAACTAAGCATTCCGATAACGTTACGACAGAAATTCTTAACGTAGCTACGCCTTCGTTAAGATCGTCTAATCAATGTGGAATGTACCATCGCGAAATAGCTGCGTGATCCGCAAGTTGCGAGTTGCGAGTTACGGCGTTGCCTCGTGAATTTACTAAATTCTGTAAACCAAGTAAATTACCCCTTTTTTTTTTTGTTATTCATCCATATTTCATTACACGGATGGATACATGTATTTTAGATCACGCGTAACAAGGACTCATCCTGCTGTAGAAAGTTGCAAAGTGAATCTTCTTAAAGGGAAATAGACTTTAAGTCTCTTTAATCTTTGATAGAATTGAAATATTTTGACTTTTTTTTTTTTTTCAATTACTTTATATCTCTTCTATGTAATATATACACAGGCTTATGTACATACTCATATATATCGGTATCTTTCCGGTAGCTTCAAGATACAATTTCCGGCTGTAGGCATACCAATAATTGCGCTGGCTCGATATCAAGCGCATGTTACTTTGCCTCGTATAGTATATAATACGAGGGATATAATGCGAGCTTTAGGGTCGAGTTGAGCTTTTGCGCTATGAGCAAAGGAAAGGAGCTTGTCGTAAAACGTTTACATGGCAATGTCGGTCTAAAAGGGTGAGGAGAGAACGAGAAGAGGTAAAACTTTGTTTTATGAATTTGAGTATAAGAGCATTACGGTAGAGAGAGAGAGAGAGAGAGAGAGAGAGAGAGAGAGAGGGACGACAGATAATTGCCATGTTTTGAGTCTTGGTGTATATTGAGACAAAAAATAAAAGAATTCAAATATCTTTGTAATAGAATTTTTTCTTTTCTTTTTTTTTTTTTTTATTCACTCGAAGTTGTACTTTAAAAAAGTTTGCTTTTGTCTTTAAAAGAGGCTAGTGTAACGAGATTTTGGTTAACGATCATACTTATCATTGTCATTGCTTACAAATATTCGTCGTAGCTGAGACCGTCGTCACTTATATTTGGCCAGTCGCTGTAGCAGATCACTCGTACTTCGCCGTTGACGAAGTTTTGCGTGTACGTCGTGTAGAATACTAACATTGGCAGGGACAAGACGGCGCCGACTATCCAAATGGCTATTGCTACGCAGAGAGTCGCGCTTCTTCCCATTCGTGGCTTCAGTGGATTCATAATGGCCATGTATCTGAAAGCATCGAGAGATGATAAATTATGCACAGCGGTAAGTGTTGTTTTTTTTTTTGATTTTTTTTTTTTCTTCTTCTTTACATTAAATTTTATTTATTGTTTACTGCAGCCAAGTTTTAAGTCATTGAATAGTATTGCTTTTGTATAAGATAGCGTTGCTTGATATTATTCGCTAAGGATTAACCTTAATTGCTATAGGATATTAATTAACGACTTGCTGTCGTTGGCAACACGTCGAGGGTTGGGCAGACTACTTTGTTTCTTAATAAAGTCAAACAATGGGCGCGTCGCTCCTGTTACACCATTAAATTGCGCAACAAGCTTAATGCAGTCGAGTAAACAATCTTCCTACGAGTATTATCACCAGGGGTATTCCAACATGGTGGGAAAAGGAAGTTTTGTAGGAAATATTACGTTTCTAGGTGCAGTGCGCTTAGTGGAAACGAATGGCAAGATCGGGGAACATAGAAACGAAGCTTTATTGTCCCTATAGAGGAATAGCATCTATGATGGGTAAACGCTAAAGAATTTTCTCTGGATTTTCGCTATTTTATGAAAGGAGTCAATCCTGTGGTACTTTATCAAATTTTATATATATATATATTTTTTGTTCAATACTTTTGAGAAGCAAAGAAATTCGCGACTGCACTACTTTCATTCTCGCTATTGATACCCTTGCAATATTTCTTGCTGTTAGATAATATTTTGTGGACGGTTGCCATTGCGAAATGGCCATTCCCCATTGGAGATTGCATCGTGTATTGAGTGTAAATCGAAATTGTTGTTTTTAAACTTTTTCTTTTTTATTTTCTCACTGAATTTTCTCAAGTAACAGCCTCTCTGTATTGAGTTTCCATGTAATAGCGAGTAATGGCGGCCATGTCGCGATCTCAGGCTTTTATTGGTATTTCCAAAGGGCCGTGTTAAGTTTCTGATTAACATCGAGACAGGTAATTAATATTTAACTATCCGTGCTCTCGCTTGCCTGATATCGTTGGACATTTTCGTAGACATTTAAAAGCTCCTTTCAGCCGTCTTCTTACAATGCTCTAGTATAGGTATTGTTCCTTAGATAACAAAGTTACGACAGCCATAACGCACAGGTGCCAGATAACAGATAACAGATACTAGAATAATTTGAAGCCATAAAGCAATACTGTCAATGGCATTTGATAAGCTTAACCGTATACTCATTTAAATACGTACGGCGTATAATTAATTGGACTTCAAGATTTTTAATAGCTTTTTAATTAACTATTATTGTTTGGAATGCTATTGTAAATATAGTTCGTTATATATATATATATATATACACACACACACACATCTTTTTAACAGCATATTATGTTACAGACTCCCAGACTGCCAATATCCAGGCAGAACTTGTATTTTGTATTCGAGGCTTTACGTTTATATCTATAATCCAAAAATAGCACATACGCATGTGCACGCGTATGTTCATGCGTATATTGTCAATACAGGCAACGTGTCACACGCATATTTCTGCAAGTATCGCTAACGTCTGCCCAGTCCGATAAAGTCAGGATCATATCAGTAGCATTGATTAGCGGAGGATCGTACTTTGCAGCTTATTGATGTAAATTTTTCTTTTATTTATTTTTTCTTTTCTATCTATCCAATACATCGGACGATCTAATATCGTGATTATTAAATCAGTCGCTGGAGCTTCGAGTCTTTTCGTAGTAGATATTTTAATTGGAAATTGGGCGTCTATCAGCGATCAATAGGTGGGCGTTAATCGAAGTGGATCTTTTGTGATAATCAAATTCTAAGGCGCGTGGGGAATAGATAATTAGTTTAGGACGTAAGAATATTAATTATTATTTTCATATAATTGTTCTACATCGATATATTGTTTATTTATTATTTTTGTGAATTATATTTATTTATTTATTTTTTTTTTGTACACTTCTCAAGTCTTAATTATACGCGATTAATTGTTATTAATTAAAAAAAAAATAGAAGTTATTTTGCGTATCGCCCTTTTGGCTTTCGTTGAAATTCTTATGCACTGACGAAGCTCTCGTTGCAAGCTCAGCAGATTCATCTAAATATTCCAGAAGCTCTTCGTCGAGGGATCAGGAAAATGTTAGGAAGGGGGTGGATGGGTGGAGACATACGCCAACCCACCAGGGTATTACAGTTACAATCTCTTCGTGTGCAGAGGCTTGAAAATTCTGTTAAATTGTGCAATTGGCGTAATCTCGGTCAAGCAGTTTAGATCGATACGGGAAGATACCAAGAAGTTATTAATCGTACGAGACAACGACGTTGCAGCCTCCGAAGGACCGAATTATCCGTTTTCTTTTTTTTCTTTTTTCTTTTTTTTCTTTTGTTGGAACACTTACAAAAAAGGGATCGTTCCTTAAGGTATGCAAAGTTGAAATCTTGTCGTTATAGACGTAATTCTTATATAGGCCTGTTACGTAAAGGGAAGCTAAGAATAAATGCTCGAATACTTTGTTTGGCCGAACACGCAATATTTTAGGGTGAATTTTGGGGATGTAAAAAATACGTAGAAGCAGGAGGAATTAAATAATTCTATTAATGCTTGCAATTTTTGTCACGTTGTTTCAAGAATTCGTATAATTAGTTAGGATGAATTTCGTAGTTGTGGAAAACAAGTAGAAGCGGGAAGGATTAAATAATTCTATTAATAATTGAAAACTTTGTTGTTACAATGTTGTCGATTTTGCAAGAATTTTTCGATGTATTTTTCAATATGGCAAAAATTCTTATTCTCAAGTGACAACGAAGGCTTGAAACCGTTTATTTTGACTCTCCTTATTCCTCTGTCACTCTTACCTATTGTTTCTGTTGGATCTTTTTTATTTTCTCTCGTTTTTCTTTCTTTTTCTTCTTTTTCTTCTAATCCAATTTTAACGCTACTAATCAGCTTCTGGCTGTTTCATTCGTCGCGAACAATTTCTTTTTCATCTCGATCAAATCAATCACGTATATTTATCTGTCGCATCGGAGCTTCGCACCCGAGGCTCTCGAACTTCTCGTGCGAATATAATACCCACGTTTTAACGTCTTTACTCTTCTGGACCATTTCTCCAGATGCTTCACAGTTAACCGTAAGAGATTCGCTCTGCAAAACCAATCGCTTTTTACTCGAGCATTCGTTCCGTGCTTTTGTACCTTGAACGATCGATGGAATCTCTTATTCTTTGTACTATTCGCGAAGACTCAGTGAATTTCACGAGTAAGGCCATTTTACAAGAATAAGAAAGGAACTCACGAGACTTTCGCGAGTAGTCGATGTTTTTTTTGCGCAAAACAAAATTTGCGAACATTCACGACGCCTTCTTATACTTAACGCACGAATTGAAATGACAAATAGCGACTTTAATTAGTTTTGGTGTTTCGTTAAGAATCCTGCTTTAAGGACTAACCCTGAATCTACCTTTTGTTTCTAGTGTTAAAACGACCAATGATAAGCGAGCTAAATGAAAATGGCTTCTTTCCTAATTTTCGTGCTTTCGTTATATTACGAAATACATTGGACATGCACCTGGCGATATTTTCTCTCGTTTACGGGTAATGCGTGGGAATTTGGGGAATCCTTTCAGTACATGGAAAATTGCTACTCCGGGATCGAGAACGTAATACGAAATTCTATTTTCCAGGATCCAACCGGAAATTCTTAAGTACTCCATTCGGCTCTTCCACATTCAACGAGAAGACAGGAAGACAAATCCCTGACTACGTACCGGGATCATCTTCTCCCTTGGAATTACGTACACGTGGCTCTCCTCTCTTTGAGTTCACCGAAGAATGCTGGCTCCATCCTCCAGAGGATTCCCTTCCCAGGTGAAGTTCTAAAGACCCTTGGGGACATCGCATCAAGGGACAGTAGTTTTACAAGAATCGCGAGAATCTGGTTGAGATAAATACTTGTCGACTTTCATCACGGTTCATTGTTATCGATCGACAATGATAACATATGATAAGGTATGATTTTGAATTTTATATAGATTTCATTGAAGATAGTGGTGACGTAAGACTATTATTAATTATTGGTCCAGCTGATTTTGGTAGGAGCGATACGTCATAGCTATGGCAGGTATCCTTGACTTGGCCACAAATCCTGAGGGTTCGTGTTAGCTGCTGCAGTATGTCACGTTGGACGGGGGGGGATATATCTGATAGGGGATGATCCAAAGGGGATGCTGGAGATATCTCTAACAGTAACTATCGATCATTAATCATAATCCCATTAGGCTGCTCGAGGCTTCTAAGCCGTATCCTTCTTGTAACGTCTAAGCTTTACTTGTGGTATCTTGAATTAACTCGCCATTACCAACCTTATTAATCCCTTGTGGCAACGTTTGTACGTGTCTTCATTGCAAGTATCGCCTTTAAGATGGAATCCATGTAAAGCACCTTAAGCATTTCATGGCTATTTTCTCTTTGCGCTAAGGATGGGATTTGGTAAAATGTCAGAGGGAAGTTTTTTTTTCCTTTTTTTCTGTTTCTTTTCAACCCTCAAATAAATGTCCTACAATATCCTTAGAGCTTCATTCACGTTCTTTGCACATTTTCATGGGCATCGACAGGATCCATACGTGGATGCTGGAAGGATATTGTGGCTTTCACGAATAGAAAGGGAATTTTTTTTTTGTTTTTCTTTTGAAAAACTACCCCTATTCACGTTCTTTATCGTTTTATCGATAGCGACGATTTCTTTCATAGACATGTAAAACGCTGACGTTCATCCTCGCTGTTGTCTCACGTTTCAATCCCTGTGATATATGGGGATGAAGTGGATCCTGATAGCCATAAGAATCTTTGCTATCAACTGACAAAATGGTCGAACTCGTTCGCAGGGTGTCAGCGACACTAGGGGTTGTTTATGACGTCATGAGTTTTATACCATAGAGACTGTTACTCGGTTGCATCATAACCGTAATGTACATTCTTATTGGTATGAATACACACGTATAGGTCGTATTCTCTTTTTTCTTTATCTTTCTTATTTTTGTTTGTTTGTTTTGTTTACCTCTTCATCTTCCCTTTCGCTCTATGTAAACCCCATGGCTATCTTTATCGTCACTCGAGAATTGCGCAAAATAATAAAAGCCAAGAGAAACGGACGCGAATAAAGTATTACAGCTGTCGTAATGGCTACTGTAAAGCTTCGTACACAAAGTCAACCTCAAAACTTATCAGACACAAAATGACGACGCGACTGTCTCTCTTCCTTTCTTAAAAAAATATGACCACCATGCTCCTGAAATTCGTCATTTTTTTTATATTCAATAAATACACTTAATATCCATTGATATAATATAATATCCATTAATATCCTGAATGTCTTTTTTTCTTTCAGCCATAATTATATAATTAGCTTCTCTCTCGAGCATCTTCTCAGTGTATTACGTGTTCCTATCAGGACTTCACTTTCCTATTGATACTATTACAGTTTCCAGGGTGCGCCTCTCGGAATAATAAAGTACATTACGTTACGAAAACTTAATAACTCTGTCAGCTGCAGTTCTTGGATGAACCTACGAAGAATAATAAAATAATTTACGTTGGACGGGACGAGTGATGAATCTTGTAGTATTAAATTGATCAGTTTCTGAAATATATATATATTGTATTATATTATATGTTTTATTTATGAAATTTTTAAATATCTCAAATTCTATATAAAAATATATTTTTTCATATATAGTATATAGTCATACGTCATCTCGATATCTATCAATAAAATCTGTTTCGCGTATTCGCTCAAAATGATTGAGCCTGTTATTTAATAAGCGAAGGGTCCGTCATTCGATAAAATGTGTCGTCGCAATGCGCACTGCTTGTATTACCTTTATCATTTCACGTGTCAGGTGTCGCGTCGATTATTTAATAACGACAGTACACGTTCAATTTGTTAAACGCAGTTATAAAGGATTTCATTGAAACGTATGCAGAGCGTAGCGGCTGTGCTTAATCGTGACATGATAATTAGAATTAAATTAAGCTGTATGAACAGTATAATTAACGATACCATCTGTAGTTGTATCAAAAAATAATTTTTTGTTTTTTTTTTGTCTTAATTAATTTCAAATAAGTTTATACGGAGCTGTGATGTTTCATGATTTGTATTTTTAATTTAATATATATATATACAAACGCTATTTGTATTCATTCTGAACGATAACGTATCTGAACCGGCAAAGAGATTCATCTTTGGCAGTAGCGACCATCATGGCAAACCATTAAAGTGGATATGCCAAAGAGAATTAAAAATAAAAATTGTCCGAAATAACGTTAGAAATATAATAAAAAAAAAACCCTCCTACTTCCTTATGCACATATGTACTCTTAAGGCATTGATACAAAAAAAAA
>JARPRG010000070.1:89369-106576 GCA_031001745.1 Hartigia nigra | reverse complement strand
TATATCAATGTAAGCATTATACAGATGTATACTATATATGTACATCTGTATTAATTAATGCTCCAAAGTATCATTCCGCTTAAAGTAACCGGAAGTGACGTCCTTTGGTTCGATATTGGGAAAAGTCTGCTTGAACATATTACTGTTCAAAGTTTCAGTCCAATTCTCGTCGTTCCTTTCGCCATTATATCAGGGTTTCAACCATCCCTTCCTGTCATTATATTCTATCTGAAATACCGGAAATTATTGGTTATGCCTTTTGAAGTTGGTATTACAGTTTGTACCATAGTTAAGGCTCGGGTCGTAGTTCAGGGCGAATTTATCTTGTTGGGTAAGTTGAGCTGTCAAAAGAGATTCAAAGTGTGACCTGGTCCTGTGGGATCAGAGCTTAGTGGAGCATCGAACTGTCCTCGAAGATGCTTTAAAACCATCGACAATAATATCATTAGTGTTTATAGCTACTTGTATAATTGGATTAGCGGAAGTTTGAGGCTGTTTGCTAATTAAGCTACCCTTGCGTAAGATCCTGGGATAAATTGGAGTTGAATGGTTTGGTCGAATGTAAATTTACATTGTTATTGCATCGATCATTATGGTCGCTCGAGGATGCCTTTGCAAATTTGCAAAAAGACCCTTGCGCTTCCGGTTTTAAATTTGTCACTGGATTCTTGAATAATTTTTTGTTCCGATCCGTTATTGAAAATATTTTTGTTATTTTTCTTTATGCTTTTTTCTATTGATATTTTTTTGTCGCTCTTTTTTTTTTGGCGGGATTTCGGTGGTATCCTTGATTATTATTATATCCATTTCTGGCGGTGTTAAATTTATTAATGCATTTGGTCCGGTGGATTAATATTCGTTGGGAATCGGGCTTGGGCGAACGTTTGTTCATCTTGTGGTGATTCTTGATTAGAGAAATTTCCATTGCGGTTTAGGTTTAGATTGATATTTTGATTAGCGTACATATTGAATTTATGGCTTACATTGATTTTGGATGTATCTGGGATTTCGGATTCTGGAATTGGATTAAGAACAGCCGTCAATTTTGGATCTGTCCTTTGAACCTGAGATTACTCGGGCTTTTGACCTACAGGAAAATCCCGGAGGAATTTGATCATTTATTTTTGACGTATTAAGATTTTGATTGACGCTCGAATTAGTATTTTGATTTTTGTATGAATTTTCATATTCATCGAAATTCAATTCTTCATCTTGATTAAACAGGCAATTTCGTCTTTCAAAAGCGTCATTGTAATTGTATCTTGAATTATTTATCTTATTTATTGGTCGATACAAAACCCTTTACAGCTTCCGTTTAAATTGGTCCAGATTGACTTGTATCTGTCTCCTTAACTACGGCAACAGGTTGAGACTCAACAGGTTTAACTGGTACTGTCATTGTAAGCTCTTTGGTTGATCTTATCGAATCCGCTTCAACTTCAACGTAGGCTTTTCTGTTATTTTATTTTTTTGATATTCTTAAAATTTGTATACAAAAAATTGCTCCGCGTCATCGGTATAATATCCAATGATCTTTTCGTAACAGAACCAATCATCGTCCTTACCGAATTATCATTGAAAGTCTAAGTTTCGATCTTTGAAAATCGTTATTTTCAATCGTTAAAGAAACTCCAATTTGCTTTACAGTTTTCTCCAAAAATTCCATCATTATTTAATTTATTCAAATACATTTTTTTTATCAGTAATTTCATTGGTACTTTTCATTGTAATCTGTCATGACGTAATTGACAGAACACGTTCAGATATTTAAGAGAGAATTGACTGATTTCTATTGAAACTGGATCATCCGTTACTACAATTGGTTTAGATTTCAAGAGCTTCGATGAACCGATTGATATTGATTTGTCGATAGATATTGATCTCAATATTTGCGAAGATTTTTTGATAGCCTGTCGAATTGCCTTTCGAAGAATTTCCTCAGATATTTCTAACATTATATTTGGCGAGTTTATTGGTCAACGTTTTGTCAATATTAGGTAATACCGAATCTTGATTAAATGGCTTATTCTTTGATAACAATATCCAATCTTTTATTGACTCTTAATAAGTCAATTGATGGTCCATATTGCTTTTGGAATTTGCCGAAGGATAATCAAAATCTTTATTTTTTTTTGTCATTCAGGTAAAACACTCTTAGCTTATCAATATTGATGATCTCAGGTATTTCCCGTGGTTTGTATACTTTATTACCGAATAATAACCCAGCATCCGTAATTGGTCCATTGGCAAGTAAGATAACGGCAAAATTCTTATTCACTCAATTTTCATGAAATTCAAAATCACTTGAAACATCAATAATATTTTGTAAAACGTTTAACTAAATATCCGCAGCATCTTCACTGCCGGATATTACAGTTTCCAATAACATGGACCAATCCTACTCTTCATGACTTCTTCCGTCATCACATCCTGCCGCAAAATGTCACCAAGCTAGTTATGAATATAATTCTTGAGCATCAAAGGCTCCTTTTCATCTCTAAAGATGCAACCGGTCATCCCCTTTAACACAAGTAAACCCTTTTTATGAAAAAATTCCTTAAATCAATAAGATCCCCATACCTTGCTCGATACCCGATCCCATTGATCATTACTTCCTGGACTTTGATCATTCATCTTAATAAAATCAAGACTGACATTTATTTTTTAATATTTTTAACGTCGTTCGAATCTCCTCCCGAATTAGAATTTTGTATATCGATCTTGTCAACTTCTCTATAAATCGAGCAATCGATTTATTTCTACATACGTCATTCCTATGACGTAGACCCTGTGCACGTCATCATCATCGGTCCCAATGATTTCCTCATTCGAATCAGTCAAGGCTACTAACTTTGAAAAGGAACATTCCGAATCCTCAGATCGATATTTAATAAATTTTGAATTTTTCTATGTTAATCATTAAAGTCATTATCAGCATTTGAAAATCTCGTAACTACTCCAAGTTTTTTGACTCGACTTAAAGTGATTGTCGTTATCTTCTTAAGGGAATAAATTTAAGGTCATGACCTTAGTAACAATGTCAAATTGCAACTGAACCACATATAACTCCTAGAAAATTCCGTGCCGTAAGAAGTTTCATTAACTAAAATGAATTTCGTTGTACCGTAAACGTTCTTGCTCTGGGTAAAGTTCGCGTTAATGTTTTTCTCCCGAACAATATGGCCGCCGTTTGCAGATCCTTGGCTCCCCGTCAAAACCTGCTGCAGCGACAGAGCCGCCCTAAGTGCGAAGAAAACTGCAGAGGAATTTTTCTTTTGAAAAAAAATAATAAAATAAATAATAAAACTACAATTATTCCTACTAACATTTACGTCGCTGACGACCAGCGAATATTTTCGTCGTCTTACATGAAAATGAAGTTGCTAGACTTATTTTTTTTTTCTATCGCAACACTATAAACCCTCGTATATAAAGATAATAAATTCAATCCCATTGATAGCTACCAAGCAAAAATCCTTTAGGGATTTCAAACGATTCGTTTTTTCCGCTTGAAACTGGAAAAATAGCTCCGAGGTTACGTGAATACGAATTTAAGTGAAATATCTTCCTGTATATCTATATCTAACTACTCACCAGAATCAGTGCTGCCAACAGACAGCAAGTCGGAGTCAGAAATTGCGTTGCCGTCTCGACACGTTTATTCCTTCCAAATCAATTTATATCGTTCAACTGTAGTCGATCGAACGGATTCGTCTTATCGATAACTGTCCGTTTTATTGGTCTTGGATTATTTGTCCTTTTTAATTTATCAGTACAGATATTGCGAGTTCGATCATTTTTTTTTTTTGCTTTTCAGACTATCCGACCTGCACGTTTCGACAGCTTGTAAGAAATTTCGAAAAAAGATTTCTTTCTGCTTTCAAAAAATCCTATGTTCCTCTATTTTCTCGAGCAGAACACGTTGGACATTTATTCGTTAACTCCGCCAAGCGTAAATGTCTCTCCAGGTTTCGTAATCCAGAACGACGGAACAGAGAAAAGGTCTCGCTATACGAACGGCAAAGGGAATCCCCTTTTCCCACAGTTGCAGATTCCCTCAGGAAACCAATTACCCCATCCGTTACGGATGCAGACTGGCCGCGTGTGTTACCTAACTCAGTAATTAATCGACCCATATAAATTACACGAGAGAAATACGAATGGACCACTTCGTTATAAATTGCGATTCTTAATAAACAGTATTACCAGCAAATAGGAATAGATGGGTATAAACTGTATAAACAAAAAAAAAAAATTAATTTTTCCATTAAACCCATAAAGAGTAGCTAAATATACGCTCGATTTAATTAATAAAATAAATTCAGATCCTAGGTTGACTTTGATAACTTATTAAGATTTCTTTTTTTTTTTTCTTTTTTTTTCTAATCCTTGATAAACCGATAATATATATATTCTGTATAATTGCATAATTAATTGTCTCTTACCTGTCTATCGATATCGCCATTAGCGTGAAGACACTCGCGCAGATAGTCAAGACAGCGATAAACTGGCTGATCTTGCAGTAAAGATTTCCAAATGGCCAATGACTGTTCAGCATATAAGTGTAATTGAACGTGACGTTCAAAGTGGACACCATGGCGTCCGCGATGCTCAGATTGACCAGGAAGTAATTAGTAACAGTGCGCATCCTCTTGTGAGCCAGAACAATCCAGATGACAATAAGATTACCACCGGTAGCGACAGCTATCATTCCAGCGTACAAAACGGTCCAGATCATCTGACGCCACCATGGCAATATGAATTGATTTCCCGATTGAAGATCGGTCTGGTTCGTGTCGTTTCGGCTTGTCAGATTTTCGTACCACGGCGAAGTCAAGTTCAATGGATACGGTGTCGTGTAGAAGAGTTCCTCGAGTGACTGCATCCCGACGGATATCGTATTACCAGTCTCTTTTGGTTATCCTTTTATGCTAGTGCTGGATTCTCCAGTCGAATTTCACCTACTTCCGTTTCTATTAATCTTACGTGCAGTCCCCGTTTCCGGTTTACAAGGCTTTTACCAGTCACTCTCACGATTTACGACAGTAGCCACGTGCTTCAATTACGTCACGTGCAATTTATTATTTATACAGGCTGCTATTGTCTCGTTGCTATAAATTAGAGTAAACGGAAGCTTAACGGTATGCAGGGTGTTTTCAAAAAAAAAAAGAAACAAAAATTAAATTACTCAAAAATAAATGTAGCACGATTTGACGTATATATATATTTTTTTTTAAATAAATTTTTTATACGTTTCTCAATAAATTTTCTCTTTTTTTCTTTTTATTATTTTGTCTGACACACACTGTTTACATTTTTCTTTTTTCTTTTTGGACCTTTACTTGCAACTCTCTTTCACCACCGAAAAATCGTATGTCTCCCCCTTTGGGGCATCGGCCCCATTTACTTTTTATTATTTACATAGTCGCGCACTATTTTTACGAATACGTCATCCCGCCTTTCGCGTGGTTCAAATTTGAAGTTTGTGCATCGCGACGATTAACATTTTTCACTTTACTTCCTTTTTTTTTTTTCTTTTTTCTTTTTCCTTTCCACTTTGTTTAACGTGTCATCCGTTAAACAAACTCGCGAACCTTCACAACGTTCGCTTTATTTAACACGCGATAAGAATCGACCCAGTTACACTTTTATTAAGCTAACTTTTGTCCGCTCACTTATTTAACTAAAGCACTGGACAGTCGTTATCAGTACTTATCAAGGCGTATAACAATTTCATAGTCTTATCGACAGAATAATATAATACGAATACTACACAATTTTAACGAAATCACGATTTAAAAAAAAAAAAATCTCATAATCCATATCGCGTCTCGAAATCCAATGAGAAAAATGAATGGCTCGATGATTCGAATTAAATCCTATTTAATCGAATCAATTAAATTGATTGAACCAATCCGAGTGAGCAAAAATTGTAATTCAGAATATTGATATGTCTGGACGTGCATTTCTTTTTTTTTTTGTTTAATTTTAATTAATTCTATTTCAGTAATTAAATTAATTTTCGATTTAAAATCATAATATCCGACTTGCGTTCGTTATTTTTCTATTTTTTTTCTGCTTTACCCAATTTCTCGTAATAATAAGAATAATAATAATAGGTACTTCCATGAAATATCGAGAGGTCTCTTTTTATTAGTTCCGCAAGCTATCCTGGATACTCGTAACTTTTATACCAACACACACACACACTAGACTCATGAGTGTGTCGCTGGAGTAGCTGGTCTGGTTGTCGAAGTCCACTTCCACTTCCGTTTCATGCACGGTTGACCTTAACAGGCTTTGGACGAGTCACTCCGTGTCTCTCTCTCTCTCTTGTGCACAGTCACACGCTCCGTCTCTCTCTCTCCCACGAGAGTAACCACGTCAGAGAGATTCCTATTCATTTCAAAGGTTATTCACGAAAGATTGGCAGTTTTTTTTTTTCTCCCACAATATCAAATTTCCGATGGATTTTTAAGGTGCCGTCACAATGCCCAATGTCTTTGGTACGAAAACTATGGGGATTCCGCGCGACGTTTTTTCACCCGATACCAACACGCGCTCGAACGCGAACTTTATATCGGAATTGTGTAAAACGGCATTAATAAAAAGAAAAAGAAAAATAGAAAAGAAAATTATCATGGAACTTTTATTACTCTCGTAGAAATTTTTACGTAACAATTGCTAGAATCCTTTGTGGATAACTCCTGTGTTCGCCATTTACTTCCGGCCTGTTATCAGCGTTCGCGATTGCGACGTATTTCGAATACAAAAGAACTACTCCACTTGCGGTAGACAGACAAAGCGGAGGATGGTCATTTTCAATTTTCTACTCTTTTCACTGCGGAATGTTATTCGTATTTTCGCGGGCTTTTTTTTTTTTTTTTATTTCATCGACGTACTTCCTCTTTCCCACTGTTCGCGTAAATGTGCAATTGTCTTTTTTTTTCGCGTGCGAATCTTGCTCGTCCTTCTTCTTTTTTTTCCCCTCCTTTTATTTACGTACGACTCCACCCTTCGCCATTCCTCATCTTTCTGGCTGCTACACGTATCGTTCCACTTGCAATTTTAAACGGATGCTGCATTCCTCTACGTACGCTGAGTACTTTCTTTTTTCTATCTAAAAAAAATAAAGAAAAATTCCAATTCTAGACTTTTTCCCGCCACTCGTCAGTACACTGTCCCGCGGTCCAGTCGCGGACTCTCGTCAAATGAATTTTTCAACTCCACCACACAATGGAGTGGATATATAGTAATATTTTTTTGTTTTAATTCGTCAACCTTTGACCTGTCACTTCACTTTTTCAAATTTTTTAATACTTTTTTATCCTCTTCCATTATTCTTCTTAACCCTCTTTCTCCAAGAACAACAATAACGTCTAACGTCACTTTCGGCTGTTTCTTCCTTTCAAATTGGACTCCCCATTTTACACTTGACCCTTGACCTTACGTCATCCCTTGAAATTCTTATATCCAACGATCGAAGCGTTATACCATATACTTCTTTATAACAACAGTAAGTAAAATAGATTTTTCAAAATTTCCCGCCACTCACTGTCCGTAACAGCTTCTTCCCACTTTTCTTTTCTTCGCTATTCAATTCCAGAGGAAAAATCCAATTGCATTCTCTTCCTGGTTAAAGATACAATTCTCATACGTTTTCTCTCTTACTCTTCCTCTCTCTCTCTCTCTCTCTCTCTCTCTCTCTCTCTCTCTCTGTCTGCACTTTATTCCAGGAAAGAGTATCGATACACTCCATCTCATACAGGACCATTCAGATACGACATGTTTAACAGCAGAATCGAACTACTCGCTCATCTATTTACACGAGTAAATTTCCTCGCCCAGAGATTTCATCCGTTATATCAATTTAATCCATTTTCAATTGAAAACACCCCTACCACCATTCGTAACCCTTTGCACTATATACGTTTAATACTCGTATATCCTCTCTAGCCCCTACGAAGCTTTATCACTTTCCCATTCTGGCCAAACGATGATTCCTCCTTTAGCGTCGCACGATGCTGACCTGAAACATAAATCATAAAGGGTTAATTTTATCGTGCTTTGACAATAGGACGATAGGAATGGGAGGAAATAGGTATAAATTTTGATAAAGTATCGTCTCCCTACACAAGGGTTCTCATAGAAATATAATCAAGTATACGTAAACATTTAAACATACGTAAACACGATTTAAATAACAATATGATCGTCACAATTATTTTTTATAAGTTTAAACAATATATTCTATTCAATTTGTATCACACTATTGAATTATTATTATTTTTATTCAACCAATAAGCTACTTATCATACCTAAAGACTTTGAGACTCGGATCGTCTAGTTGGGTCTTGCGAAGAATTCAATTATTCCCCAGGACTTGACTTTTCGTCGAACCCTGTACGACTTTCAATTAGTTTTATCGATCCATTATTTTTCGTTTTTTTTTTCTTTCTTTTATCGAACCGGATATCGATGTCGTATGCAGACTGGCGCGTGCCTCGATTGACGCTTTATTATTTTATTCCCAAACGTTCAGGAACCTCGGGTTTCATTATATCCGTGGCTGACAGGGGGATGCTGGCGCGTGGCAGGGGGCAGAGAGGCAGTTTTAAGAATAAATATTTGTTCATAATTCCTTATTGACAAAAACAGATATGCTTTACCTTAGGCAAAGGTTACTGTTAGGCAACAAATTTAGGATTTTCAGGTAAAAAAATTCCCGTGACGTAATTCAATCGGCGACAAATTTCATGGGTTCTGTAAGACGAGCGTTTAATAGGGAAAAATAAAGGATCGTTGGAAATCGTTAAGAGAAAATAAGAGCCATTTTCTCTGGTGCGTCGCGGATCAACGTGCACTGCGATCGAACTCGATCATTACGTTAGAAATTGCATGAGTCTCTGAAAGTTACGTCATTGGGATCATGTAATATTTTAGAATGCATTTTTCCATTATAATAGATTGCATGACCGTGGAGCGGATATTGATGAAATTCCAAGACGACCCAGGTGCCATCGATTCCATTACCTGGTTTCGTTGGTATTTCCAATAAAAAAAAAAGAAGATATTTCAATTGAATTCGTTATATCGCTTAAAAAAAAAATTAGTTTAGAGACATTTTAAAAGCTTGTCACATTCATCGGTTATTCGCGGTACGTGACGGGACGCGTCGTAATTTTGACGATTTATGGAATTTTCACTGTATTCGTTATAACGAATGTATGAAATTTCGCCGACATACGTCCTGTGCAGATCAGCAGGTGGAATTTCGAAATGTTTTTTTTTGCTGTCCCAGTGAAATTTACTAAACAGAAATAAAAAAAATTAGTTTTTTCATTTTTGCGAATCTTCTTTATTAACACTCTCGCCTCTATGGCTTGGGAAGATTCGCATTAAGAAAAATCAGCTTTATCTTCGTATCTGATAATATATTTTATTGTGCGATTCATCGATATTTCATGTTTAATTGTTCAATTGTCATTATTTATAGGTTTTATGGAATTGTTGACTTGTGGCTGAGTGCAATGATCTGTAGCTATGTTAATTGTAGTGAAACCTACTAGGGAAAGGGTAGAGCTCTGAAGTGAGCAGCTATCTGAAAATAAAACAATTAACGATCGAACGTGTCCGGTTTGAGCTAAAAATAATAAGCGATCGATATTCGGTAGGTATTTTTAAAAAGTGACACCTAGTTACGTCACTGGTCATGCGATATTTCCGTAATTCGTAGAGAAATTTTGGTCATTTCATAATAATCATTTAATTGCAAATATTATATTTGTTAAGTGTAACGCGAATAAAAATTAATTTTATCAAAATGCATTGGCGAGTCTGAATATTATGTAGACTTTTTTATTTTTTTTACGTATTTTGGAATAACGCAAATACGCAATCACTTTTTATTATCTTCGAGTAGACATTTTTTTTCTTTGCAGAAAAATGGATTTAGCTACTTCGAATCCTTGAGAGTATTATGATCACGTGTGATGGAAGAGATTGACTTTTTTTTTTGGGGCAATTTAGGGAAAAGACGTCAATCTTGACACTTTGGTTTTATCTCTTAGCTAGACCGCCGACGTCACTTTTCATTCCAATTTTCTCAGCCTCCTCCTTTCGCTCTGTCTGCACCTAATTTGAAAAAGGTAGGTTTTTATCATATATATGTAAATATAGATATATATACAAAAATAAAAGAGGGTGGATACTCCCACTTATGCTTTTGTCAAATACACAAATATTCCATGGAAATTGAGAAAATTACTTTCCCGCAGAAAGTTACTGACGATGATGAAAATCCGCACGGGACACAGAAGGAAAGAGGTTGGGGAAAGGACAAAAAATTATGAAAATATTCCAAACAAGTGAATCGTAATACGTAATAAACGTGGTCTAGCCACTTTTTCAAAATCTCATTTATCTTCACGAGAAACGAAAATAAAAGTTTTTTTTTTTCCTCCCTTCGCTCAACGATAAGTGAATAAAAAATACGAAATTTTCATTTTTCACATTCGTTTCTCAAAATAGCAGCATTACCTCATGCACCCCAGTCTCCGATAAGTCATCGGGACTCTACGAAGGACAAATTTGAACGAGACGAGGTAAAAAAAAAAATCGTATTTCCAAAAATTGTCCATTTAGTACAATCCAGACTGAATGTACGAGCTCGAATTATCGGCCAAAATAATTCGCCATTGACGAGCGAATTTTTCATTCCGAAATCTACAGATGATATACAAGAAATTAATGAGACACTTTCGCCAAATTGAAATACCGATTATCGACTAAGAAATTTTCGACAAGTACCCGATTTCGAAGAATATCACGAAGGCTCTCCACTACAAAAAACATTAAAAGTCCAATCGTCGTCGTGCTGATTGTCGTCGATAGAAAAGTAAACTGTAAAATCGTCGAAAGACATCGACGAGAAAACACAGTGGAAAACGTCTGCACGAAGAATTCAGATAAAAAGAAAAGAAAAAGAAAAAAAGAAGAAGATCCACACCGCCTGCAAGGAGCAGAGTGAAGTGAAGTGACGGGGGAAGCGCCAGTGGCGCCACCCGGAAGTAAAGTGAAACCCAGAAGGAAGAGAGTTGAAAAAATAAAACAGAAAGAACGAAAGTAGAATAACGAAGAAGCAGACCCTTAATTAAATAGGTAGAAAATAACAAAGTTGGTAATACAATATTACTTTAAGTAATTTGGCTCCCTTATCTTTTAAGATTACCATATTTTATACCACAGGGTCCTCCGTCTTCTTATCTTATCTTTTCCTCGTACACTCATTCTCCCCAAGCATCCCATCCGTACGACACTTTAAATAAATCGTTTTATCACCTGCCCACTTTCTACCCACAATTTCACAATTTATTTAATCCGTTCTATCAACCTGCCACGAATCATTTACTTATCATCGATAATTTCATTCCTCCTTGATCTTGATCGATAAGCACCGGATGAAAAATTTCCAAAACCACTTAAAGATCCAATGTGAATTATGTATATATATTTTCTAAAAAAAACCCAAAAGACACTGCACCAAAATTCAAACAGAACTGCATAAATGCACCAAGGAACGAATGCATTCTTCTCGTATAACGTATCGGCGGCAAAGCACTTATTATAGAAACTCATCAGCATTGAGAATGCAATTAAGGAAAAAAGCAATCCGCCACTCGGAAATACGAGTACCAAAAAGTCGCGAGCTTTATATCCAGATAACGATAACCAAACGGTCAAAAGATTTACCAATTTCTTTCCAGAGTCTCGTACCAACGTAATTTTTGATAAAACCAAAAGAACAAAGCCCAGACTAGCTACCGAGCGATATACAAGAAACAGGAGACGCGATGTTTGACTTATTTGTAAGGAGTCCTCAGGGCTAAACCAGCCGAACCTTCGCTGGCACGACTCGACTTGCCAGGTACCCGGGACATAAAGTTGACCTATTTAATAACGAAGCTGGCTGTTCTCCGTTTCCTTATGGCGTTGGAGGATACAACTAGTGCGAGAAAGACAGGAACAAAGACTGGAGAGAAAGATCTGGTGGCTAAGAGAGCGTAATGGGGTAGGAGAGAGAGAGAGGGAAGGATGTAGAGGGTACGTTTACTTTGGGATAGAAAGAGAAAGAGAGTGGGACGAAGAGAGTGTGTGGGAAGTAGAACGAAGAGTGAGAGAGACAGGTATAAATCTTCTGGCAGTAATCTCAGAAGAAACGACTTGCACTTCACACAACAAAGATCTTCCTTAAACAAACAGCCTCCAGTCTGATGTGTACCTGTACGTTTCACTTGAAAGGACCTGTACCTTCCGTTTTCATATATGTAGTCCCTGACCCTTCGCTATATATGTATGTTTGGAACTTAGAACATTTTTTTATACTGAAATACTTTTTTCTTTTTACACACCTACCAAAAAATTCATACCGTACACGACTATGCAATCCTTAGCGAAATCCCGGCTTCGTATTCTTCGCGTTATCCTGCCGACGGCATCTTTAAAGCTTACGTCAGACGGCACTCAAGGGTGCCAACCCGGCTGATGGGATTACTATCTTGCGCATCTTTACCAATTTATTATTTACGACTCTGGTCCAGCCACAGGTTTATACTCTTTATCGATTGATAAATATATACTATATATATACAATTTCTAGTTGAATATCTATTACCTCAATTTCATTAATCCCATACTCATCTTAATTGACAGAGAAGATGAGTATTCAGTACAGATAATTTGAAATATCAAATTTCAATTATATACTCCGATTGAATTTTGCATAATTACATATAATTGATTGTCATTATCCATTTCATTTGTTGTATTTGTCAGTATACCATCCTAATAGATTTAACACATATGTATAAAATAAATGCTTTAACTATACTCTTTCCAATTATATTTAAAACGACAGTTTACTCTGTAGAATCTTTAGGAATTCCTTCATTAAACCTCTAGAACGCTTAATTATAATTATACTAAAATAGCCACGTGACATCCGGTAGAGAGTGACACACGCTTTGAATTCCAGCTTGTATATCGGTTTAGAACGTTAATGCTGCTAGTGGTGATGCCTATATGGATACAAGCAGTACTAATACGGTTAGTCCCATGGTAATGGAGGACGCAATAGGTACTTGGTTATTACGCTAGTCAGTTACTAGGCGTATCAGTTGCCAGAGTAAGGACTGATCGTGTTATCAAGATAGACTGTCAATACTTGTCCGTCATATAGAGAAGCTTAAATCGAATGCCAAGTACTTGGGAAGCAAGTGAGTATAGTCGATAAGTATTAATATAATAATATATTACGATATGATTCATGGATGCCGATAAATTGTATTTTCAATTATTTTCCGTCGAAGATTACTTTGACCGTATCTATATAAATATTTGTAAACACGTAAAACAATATATCAAGTAAGAAATTAATACTTTCAAGAAAGTCCATGTTTCGTCGTACGTAATATTTTAATCGTAACTCTACTCGGCAAACAGATATAACGATAAGGTTATAGGGATTATATATAAGAATCATTAAGATTATTAATTAACGAGCTTTTAATGTAAGCTCGTTCAATACAATTAGATACTTATAATAAAGCCAACTTCAGTTGGTACAGCAATCCCTGCAAGAGTCCTGTAGATATTTTTACATTCACGTAATAGTATACCGGGCGTTGCTTCAACTCTAGCAGTACGGTTATATGATATCTGTCAGATATACATATACGTACACGGTATATAAAGCGTATTATATGTCTGATATATACAGTAGTACTTGATAGGAAGTACAAAGCATCTAGAAAATATCGGATATATCTCAGAGGTCGATGCATCAGGGACCAGAAGGGTTTTGATACCCAAGTCTTGGGTAATGTGGAAATTCGATTCCTATCGGAGTGCTGAGAGGCTCCATTTGGCTTGGATGAAATCGAGCGGGATGCGCGACCCTCTCTTTCTTTTTTTTTTTTCCTTTTTTTTTTTACCACAGTGTAGACAGACGATTGACTATAGCGAACGTTTTACAGCCACAGTCTCGTGTCTTCTGGGACTTTCGTGACATTTAGCAGAGAGACAATTTTATCCACTGATTGTTTATCCAATGCGAAAGAACGCGCGTTTACTTTGGATTGTATGTACAATGAAAAGCGTAAAAGGTGGATAAAATTTTTCATTCGCCTTGTACACTACGCGCGTAAAGTTGCGTATGCGTTTGCGTATTATACAGGGATATGCACAATAGTCGTGTTTACTCGGTGATATTTTTTCTTAACGTTGCCTACGAACGATCTACAGAGCAATGTGTGTACAATATAAGGAATATAAAGTGTCGCGAAAATTGTAGTCGCCGGAAAATTGGACAATCCCATAGTGAACGGTGGAAGTACAGCGGAGTCCAGAAATTCAGGTTTTATCTATAGAGAAGTAAGTATCCTACCAATGACTAAGGTAGGATACTTCTGGTTGATAATATAGAGCTGGCGCTTACGATATCCATGAAAAAAAAAAACAAAAAAAGACCTAAGAAGCTTTGCTTGTCTCGTTGCACGCTAATGTAACATCGAATTTCAAAAGACAACCGTCCCTATTTTGCCCAATGACTACATTACGTTCCAATAAGCATACATTGAATGGGACTGGGACACTTTTATTGACTAATACAAGTCCTCTGATCTGAGAGAATCGGATTACAAAGAAGACAAAAAATCTATCTAGATCCTCCATGTAAGACTATTAAAATAAATGTACACTCTCTTTCTCTGACTTTTGCAGATCTATCGATACACCAAGTATATACCGCCGCCACTACAGACATCCAAAAACAAAAAAACGTTCAAGATCCCCGTGACGGCAAGAAAAGGAGAGTCAATCTCTTCCAAATATTCCTTTCAACGCTCTTAATTAAACTCGACTAATTACTCCGCCAAAAATTTGTCTTTTTTTTTTGCACGGTTCGAGGTAAAAGTACAATTTAACGCAGCCAATGACAATAAGGACTAGAGGAACCGTAGGGCGATTAATATACGTTCTTAACCACCCTGTCCTCTAGTCCCCCCCCCCCCCCCCCACTACCACTTTTGAACTCCCTCCTAAGTCCTCTGAACATTAACAGCGGCCATACCATAGGATTGGTATAGGGGGGAAAGGTGGGTGATTAATGTACCCTGGAACGTAGCTCTGATAAATAGCCCCATCATTGTTTTTATTCGCGAAAATTAAGATTAATAGTGCAGCGTTACGCTCTGGTAATGGGTTATTGAATAATACTTGATAGCATTGTTACTGTTGCATCTGTTCAAGCTATATATCTATATATACATATATTATACGTATATTAGACTTTCTCGTATCTCTGTTAAATGGCCGACTGTAGTATATTTATGACGTCACATAAGGAATTTATGTAACACGTATATTGGTACCGACATAGATCACAGAGACTTGTGACATAGTCGTGGGGCAAATACTTGGACTGTCGTAAAACGTCATGGCTTTCATAAGTGGATTGTACTTGCAGGAGCTTTTATACAGCTGGAGTTAACACTCCGAAGGATTCTCATAGTTGAAACGTTCTGTAGGCTACTAGGTATTAAGTTTGTTAAACCCTGTACATTGTATTAACTGTTAATGCAGGTTTTTGGGGAAGAAATTTTTTTTTTTTTTTTTTTAAGTCTACCGCGAATCATTTCGAGGATGGATTACATGAGGTATCAATTGGCAAGAAATAAGTACCAACTGTAATTTTGTTTTGTTTTGTTATTGTAACAATTTTTCAAGCTGTCTTTATTTTCATTAAGGGTTTAATGATTTTTTTTTTGTTTTTAATCAGTAACGATAATCAGGACTTTCAAAGATAATTTTTATTTTTCGTTTATTCAATATTGGCTGACAGGCAGAAGGTTTTCTGAAAGGCTTTATCGAGTATAGTTTTAAGGAGAAGGGTGTGGTACGCCTTGATTGCTTCTCTCTGTATCGTTTCAGAAAAGCTTTTCAAACTTACAGACCATTAAGCTGCTCAATTGTTCGCGTTAGTAGTATACTTATAGCTGGCGCTATACTTGAGGTCTTTGGATCTTCACTGTAAATTAGGTTAGGGTTTGGTTAAGCTTGGCTGTTATTGCAATCTGAGATCTTTGATAATAAAAGCTGCTATATATATATATAGTATGTCCTTACAAAAAAATCGTATATAATCGTTTACAAAGGAAATACAAGCAGTGATATCGCGTGCTGTTTTCTTTGTTAATTTATCCAGTTATATTTTTTTTTAGTTTTTATCTAATATCAAAATACTACAAAGGATCAAACTGAAGTTAGCCCCTTTGATATTTACGATTAAAGCCAACTTCAGTGGGTACCAAAGATCGCGTGGAACGCCGTGTACTGTATGTAAAGAATCTTTTTTTAAATATGAATTAGGAATTTATTGGTATACAGTAAGGTACCTGCTGCCAACGAATCTGTGCCAATTAGTAAAAAGAATATTCTATTGGGGGTTTTTTTTTTCTAGCTGGTTTCAAACTTTCTTTCTCCATTTGATTCTTAACCCAAACGAACTGGCCGATCGTAAAAGTTAACACGAGAAAGTTCATCGCCAAGTTAATTCGCGGTTTCACGAGGAACCGCCAAAGGGTTTTTTCTATTCCGCAGTCAGCCTATTTTCTGATCCGTAAACTTTTACCAACCCTGCTATTCGCGTTAATGGTAAAGGAGTAGAGCCACAGTGACTGTAGAAAGAAAAGAGCAAAAAAGAAAAAAAAATCCGATACCCCAAGAAAATTAGCATTGAAAACGACTCTTGTACGAATTTTCGTGATATTTTCCAAAGTTTTGGCACGCTAATTCTTTTTTTGTTTTATATTGCCACAAAACTTTTCTGGGATACAATTGTTGCCTATATTATTATTAATAGGCAAATTTTGTCCTGGCATACTCGTGTCATTTTTGATATAAAAAAAATGTGGCATTTAATTAATTGAAATTGAATTTCGGTACACCGTATTACCCTTTAACGTCCTGGACGTCAAGCGTCATCGAACATCAATTATAGAATGAAAATTTAATTGAATTCTAGATGGGTATTTCCGGCATTAATAAAATGGCATTGACGCAGAATGATTTTTGGCGAAATTTAAATCAGCTATTTACAGCGACCACGAACACTTTATTAACTCGAATGAAACCACCTGTTGACTTTTTTT
>JARPRG010000070.1:26225-39211 GCA_031001745.1 Hartigia nigra | reverse complement strand
ATATATATATATATATAGATTAGATTTTCTTTAATATAACCTATATTTATATAGGGGCGTAACGCATAAGAAAACGATCATTGAATACTGCGAGAATAAAATTAAGAAAGCCGCTGCCAATGAAGATACCGATGATCGTGCGTCATACATATTACTGTACGAGCTGATGATCATGTTGATTCAGCAGAACGGAGTATGTATATCTTGATCGTGTAAAGTATTGATTAATCTAATGACTTTGCGATAGTTACAAGTTTTCTTATGTTTTGTAATGCCAGAATGTCGTCGGTGTGGATATTGCTGCTTTGCTGTTGAGAAACAAGGATGCGTATCCTTATGACGCAAACAAGCACGACGTGCCGGTAAGAAGAGAATCCGTTATGTCACAACGTTCAGGAAGCTTAGTCGGAGAAGGATCGATCCACGAAGGATCGGTATCTCATGAAACGGAAGATGCAAGCAAATCGAAGAAACCATTGACGGTTGAACAAATGACCAATGAATTCAGGGACACTCTGCTTTATGGTCTTGTACAGGAAGCTCTAGGTATTGTATCTTCAAGTAATAGAAATATCTGATATCTTTTTTGGAAAGATACTTTTAGATGCATCTTTTATCTTGGGATATTTTTAGAATATGCTATGGACCAGGGTCTGTGGGGACACGCACTGTTCCTGGCAAGCAAATTGGATAAACGAACTCATGCCTCGGTGATGACACGTTTCGCAAACAGTTTGCCAGCTCAAGATCCTCTTCAGACTTTGTACCAACTTCACTCCGGACGCGTACCAGCTAGTGTCACGGTAATATATCAAGCGTATTATCTTTTTGAGTAGTCACAATAAATGATGGTTTATTTTTTCAGTGCGTAGCAGATCCAAAGTGGGACGATTGGAGGCCTCACCTGGCTATGATAATCTCAAACACATCAGCCAATCCTGAGATAAATCGTAGATCTATAACGACCCTGGGTGACACCCTTGCCACTAGAGGAAACACTCACGGCGCTCATTTCTGCTATATCTTGGCGCAAATCGATTTTGGTCCCTATGGCGCCAGTGCAGGGAAGCTAGTGCTTATTGGCTCTAATCACAATAAACCCTACTCAGAATTCGTAACCACGGAAGCTGTGATGCTTACCGAGATATATGAGTACGCACGCAATCTCAGCGAACCAGGTTTCACCCTAGCCGATCTTCAAACTTTTAAATTCGAGCTGGCTGTCAAGATGGTGGATTATGGTCTGATCGAGAAGGCTTTACTTTACATAGAACAAATAGCTGTGAACATCACGAACGAACCATCGAAGTACAAGAGATTATTCATCGAGCAAGTGTACGCAATTGGAGATCGAATCAAATATCATGATCCCGTTTGTAAAGATTCTCTCGAGGATGCTGCGA
The DNA here is from genome assembly GCA_031001745.1 of Hartigia nigra. Taxonomy (NCBI): domain Eukaryota; kingdom Metazoa; phylum Arthropoda; class Insecta; order Hymenoptera; family Cephidae; genus Hartigia; species Hartigia nigra. The sequence goes on along the minus strand of JARPRG010000070.1, from coordinate 37,808 downwards.
ATCTGGCATGGCTCAATAATCTCTCTCAAGTCGTAGGGAAGTGTCAGGTAATTCTGACAGGATGAAAGTCATGAAAATATCTTGTAATGTCTTAGCACTCGTAATGATATTCAGTGTTGCTAATAATTTCAGACTGGTGAGATAATTCAGGACGATTTACACGATCCTAGAACCGTCACGGATATGCACCAAGTACCGAAGACTCAGGAACATCACGAAATCCAGCAACAGCACAAGTGGAGCGTAGCGCAACCAGAATATTCGGAAGGACCAACTTCTTTGATGGAAGGTCCAACACTGGATTCTCAATCTGAATGGCAGCCCATGTCTCTACCAACAAACATACAAGATCCTTATAATCCAAGTTCACAGTATGTGGATAATAGTATGGATGCCAGTCAATATCAGCAGAGCCAACATCAGCAGGATTACTGGAACCAGCAAACATACGCTCAGCAGGATTACTCAAGTCAGGATTACACACAAGCGGATTGGCAGGCACAACAGGGTCAAGCACCGTACCAATCGGAGCAAACAGATGCTGACAATCAGCAACAGGATAAATGGAATTATGAGGTGAGTCTAGAATATTATTTAGATAATTGTACAATAAAAAATATTCCTTCATTACTCTATAGTCCCTTGTCAAAATTAATATCATAATTTAATGCTCTTGACTTTAACTCCGTTACACAATTTTCGTATTGTCCTCTCGTTGCATTGATTATGCTGGAAGTACATTTCGTGTTTGATTCTCGAGAGGAGGTATTTAAAATAAAATGAAACAAAAACAAAAAAAATGTTGAAAGTACCGTGCACAGCCCACTTTGGATTACATGGAAATTAACAAGTTTCGCATCTTTTCTCACGCTCGCTCGTTCGTGCGGACAGTCGGAAAAGGAGGAAAAATCAGCCACGCCTGAAGTAAGTAATCACATGCTTACATCGCGTAATAGTGCAATGATATTGGGAGCCACCGATAATTTGCTACGTCGACGAAAAACGTTATTTAAACCAGAGCCAAGTGATGCCGATCGTACAGCAGTCGTGGTCTATAATAAGGATAATAATGTTAACAATGAGAAGCCATTGTTAGAAGACGCGTATTGTGCTTATAAGGACGCTAAGACTAAATCAGATAAATGTCAAAAATTGTTGAAATATCCAAAAGTGACAACGAGCTACCCAAAGATTCTTCTTAATGCCAAGAAAGTTCATCCGGAGAATCCTCCTAGAGTAAAGAGAATCGATCCAAGAGTGATCAGACCACCGTTGTCAAAGGCACCAGTGTTTTTGAAATGTAAACTCAAAAGAAATGAGCTACCGCGCGACACGACTGACGATGATTCGGAGCACGAAACTGAAAAGAAAGCATTTAACAAAGGGCCAACCGATTTGGATATTCAGTTTGGTTCTTTTAGGTCAGATTCGTTAAATGCTTCTGGTTTATCATTGGACAATCAGGATACTTCCTCTTTGTCCATTACGAATAGTCGATGCAAAACTTTGAAAGAATATTGTAACTTTGATGAAAATAGTGCACTGAGAATTGCACCTCACGTACGTAGGAAGGATATCATTTGTGATACGGTAGACGCTTGGTGCGTTGCCAACGATGGTGACGCTATGGGAAGATTGAATAAACCACTTATTTTTGGTGGAACGTTTCCCATTGATGTCCCATTGAATAGTGGGACTATGAAAAATAGTCCTACGAGCAAAGGAAATCCACTTGCTGGAAAAACTATTTCAAAAACCTTTGATATCGATGCTCCAGTTAGTGACAATTGAATCGCTTGCACTCGGAGTAGATATAGATTACAAATTGCATTTGCATGGAATTGCACTGTTAATTATAGGAACTTTAAGTAACACTAACATTAATATCGGGAGGCAGATATTGTCTCTTGTTATGTGTCGTTAAAAATCATAATATGAGATTAAAAATATTGTTTTATGCTTTCGAGTGTCCAAAATAGAGCAACCAGTTTACTGGATTAAAAAATACTGTATCTCTTCGTACTAAATCTTCTCTTCTATTCCCTTTCACGTGTTAGAATTACAGCTGTGTATAAGGACATTGTTATAAGATTTAAAATGTCTAATAAAAAGTATGGCGCACTGTAGTGCCTCGAAGTGTTGATAAATTATATAAAGGGTGTCTCGAAGGTTTCTTTTGAAAAGATCGCACAATGAATCTTTCAGAACAAATGCATCCGTTAGAACTAATTTGAACAGACAATAGAAACAACATAGCAACAGAACAACCCCATATGCTAAGTGTTAACGCAGACTGGATGCATGCAAAGTTTCTCGTTCTTTACTGTAATAGTACTATAACTTGGTGAAATGATTTTAAAGTTGTGTAGAACACAATCGAATAAGTAATTTGTGCAGGAGTTAGTAAATTCTTGGTTAATTTGATTTGCATAGGATCTCTTTCTCTGACTAAACATTATATATGTATATATACATCGTTCTCATTTCTCTGTGAAATAATTCTATTACAGTAAGCGACGAGAAGCTTTGCCGGAGCAAGTTTGCGATAATGAATTGTATATTTTATTGTAGCCTCAGCCGACGATATCAATGGCACCCTCGTCCTCGAAGCAGTACGATCCCCTGGAGGAACTGGATGCCCTGGATACACCAAGAGCAGCATCAAAACCAACAGCTGAAGAGAAAAGGGTCCTCGAAAAGCAGCAGTCGGACAAGAAAGCAGCCGGTGGAGGTGGATCCTGGTTCGGTGGATTGTTCAGCAAATTGGCACCAAAGCCTAAGAATCAAATGATCCTACCGGATGACAGTAATCCTACGGTAAGTCACGTCTGTCTACGAACAAGGACATCCTCGTTGATCCACCCAAGGAAATCACGGTAGATGGTTTTATGTTTTATGTCGCGAAGGGCTCTCGAGGTTACTTGTGGTAGTTACTTCCGACTATGTAAGACGGGCGAGAAAAGGCCAGTATATTGGGGCATCATTCAGATAATTAACAATCGATCCCACTAACGAACTTGTTAATTAGAAAATTAATTGATCCTTAACAAATTTTAAAAGCGCAACAATGACTTATTCGCTGCTGACAGGTCAGGCTGATAGAAGGAAATTTTTTTTTAAGTTTAAAAAGCAAAGATAAATTTCATCAGATCTATTATAATATACTGTTTTTTTTTTTTCCCGTGACAATAGATTGTCTGGGATCCTGTTGCTAAAAAATGGATGAACAAGGATGAAGATGGCGAAGGTACTTCCGGACCTTTGGCTCCACCGCCAAAAGCCGCTGACATCGGATTCAGAGCACCAGCCGCTGAAACTACAGCTCCAACAATTCCAAATCCGTCCGCGTCATCGAGTGCAATTCCAGATGACTCGTCAGTGGTTAACAGCTCGAAATTATTGACTGGCAGTAACATGTACAAAATGCCAAAGGGTAGGAGTTTGCGTGCCAATTACATAGACGTGATGAATCCTAGTGGAACAAAAGGTACTGGAGCGTCATCGAATATGCCAACACCTGTAACATCACCTCTGGTGCCAATGGCCGCGTCTTCGCCACAATTATTTGTCCCTGCTCCAGGTAATCGATCAAACTAAAGTATTAATTTTTACAAAATTTACACCCTAAGTCCTTATATATATAACTTCTTTAACTTTTCTCTGTTATCACAGTCAACGATCCGAATGCTCCTGTCGATTTTTTGACGCCTACGCCAACGGTGGCTGCCACTGAAAATGTACCCCAGGGGGTAAGTGCGACACATAAAAATGCCCTGTTACGTAATTATATTTAATTATATCTTCGTCACGTTACGTTCAATGTCAAATTCACTTTAACACTTTCATTACGATACGATACACTGAATTTAACAGTACAGTTTCACATGTACACGTTTTCAATTATCTCACTCGACACACGCCATTTGTTACTTCGTCGTTAGCTCCCTTTTTCCCCCCCTTTATTCCCTACCGTAATTCGCCACTGGCGGCTGTATGCTGTTATGCAGTTTTCATGTAACTCTGGAACGTGTCTCTCGGTGGAACTGTAATGTTAAAGCATTCGTTACTTGTATTACTTTCTAGTTCTCACAAACTTTCTTCTCAGTAATTCACACCATGCTAAAACACGTATGCTCGTTTACTTCTTCATTAGTTTTGTGTATTTATTTTCACTCCGTTAACACCGGCTCTAAATCTCATCAGGGTTTCTCTCTATGTCATCCCTCTAGTCTAGTAACTACAGCTAAATGTTTCTCTTTGGTTCTATATACCTGCGCATGAGTTTCTGATGTTTCAAGTAAATACCATTTCTATGATTAACAAAATACGTATCCGAGAAAGAGCGAGAGCGTGAGCTTTGCGATTAAAGATAAGTTGTCAGACTTCAAAGCGAAGTTACCTACGTACTTTATCTTTCTTTTCTTCACTCTCGCTGTAACACGAAGAACAATAATTACTGTATAGAACAATCCTATCTACCTGTAATCAGGTACACGAGTTTACATTTAATTCGTGTTTCATTTCATGTTCCTCTTTTTCCAAGCAGTCGGGGAAGCAGAATGACCTAGCCAAATAACAATTCTTGACAATAGTAAGGAGACCTTCTTTTATTCGTACTGTCTAGTTTTCTTTTTATTTTGTCTGCTCGTTGCTTTTTCGCACATGCAGTAGAGACGCACCCTTTTTGTCCCTGCGCATGCTGGCACGGTATGTGGCCATTACATTTTTCGCCTACATTTGTGTGTAACGATTATCTTTTTTGTTCTCTTTTTTTTTTTTTTCTTCTAGCGAACGCTTTAGATAGTATTTCATTTTTCCTTCTAGAGCTATACCGTAGTGCGCACAGTCTGTTTACACGTACTTGCCAAGTAGCAAGACGTATTTCCATGTAAGAAGGATCTTTGTCGATCCTCGTTCACGGTGCTTAAAAAAAAAAAAAACTAACAACAATCACCATAACCCAACTTCAATTTCGTGGTTACGAGAACCCATAAAACCAAAAAGACAATTTCCCTCAACCTGCTGTTGGCTACTTTTGCCACCTCAAATTGGTAATCAGAAGACCTGCTTCCTATATACCCATAACGCAATATCCTCTGAAAAAAGAAAAACTTAAAAGTTTTCCCTTTAAATCGCCAATTGTTATCGCGGTATAAGAATTTGACCATTGACGAACCAAAAGGCAAAGTAAAACAAAAGGAATGCTCGAGACTTTTCCTATTTCTTTTTTTTCTCAGCAATACACGTCCGTCCGTGCATCGGCATGGTGATTTCTTCTCGTAGCTATCGATCATTACATTAATAATAATCGCAAAGCGCTTGATCTCTTGATTAATATATAATTATGCTCTCCCACCGATTACACGAAGAGCGGGAAAAGTGTCTGCGCGCAAAACCGATATTGGCAATTGCAATGAAAAATTCATTCGAACGCACGCAAGATCGTTCTCCTCGTACGTTTCGATATGCGTTTTACAAATAATATTAAATCGGTATTGCGCCTTTCACTTTTACAAGTGACACTTTATTGAGTAATTAACGACTAGCAATCTCGGTCAATTATCAGTCTGTGAGACGACATTGTTATTTTGTATATGGGGAATCAGCTCTCTCGATGGAGCTCGACCAGCTCACTATCGCGAGAGGTGCAGAGCTACACAATGAGGGATCCGCGCCTCCTACAACGGGACAAGGTAATTCTCAATTATCCTGCATCACAAAGTTTTAATTAAATTGTCAGCTGAATTTACGAGTCGCGCGAGATGTACTACCTGGATACATTATTCATTGTTAATATTTGATTCTACCCACCACGGTAAGACCCGTCAAAATCTCTTCGCATTAATGGCTAATCGTACGTTCATTTATCATTACTCTTGTCTGACTAATATATTTATCTATTATAGTCTTCTGATAACGAGCAAAAATCGACAGGCTGTAAATAACTATTGATCATTGGAGTTTTCATTGATGTTATTCAGAAATCATCGCTTTCACCCACTGTACACGCTGTTTTCGTCGGTTTCTTTGGAAGACTATTAAAAAAAAAAAAAAATCTACTCTGGGAAAGCTTGGTGAAGGATTTCGCTGGTTATACTGGCTTTTTACAATTATTATTTTTTGTTGTTGCTCTCTCTCTCTCTCTCTATTGCGAATTTTACTGCTTTCACGATTATCCATTTTATGGGCAGAGTTTTTTTTCTCCTCTTTTATTTAATTGTACCGAATTCTTCTCTGGTACGTATTCTTCTTGAATTGTATTTGTTATAACTTTCTTTCTTTTTTTCTCTCTTTTTTCTCCATCTTCTTTAGGGACCAATGATGTTCAATCCTACTGACATGAAGGATCGCTCGCTGAAAAACACTCCGAGAAGCAGATATCCTCCACGATAGAGATAATCGGACGCTGCCACTACTGGGAATGCAATTACTGTTTCGAAGAGGCCATTTACTCGCTGTCTGTTTAACGTGTATGGAATAATGAGAATTCTTGGTCAATCGATAACCAGGTGAATTTACTCAAGAGTCCCACTTTGCCCATCTCTTGGTCAGAGAAGCTGTGGCGAAGCTTTTCCAAATAATCATTCTCGGATCAATCTGTTTTCAAATTATACGGATGACATCCGCGTTCTTATAGACTTTGAAAACTATAAGCTTAATCACGCTAATTAATTTTCAACAATACTTTCATCGATCAATGAAAATGTACTAGGGAACTCGTTAGGCACGAACTCGGAGCGATGTATTCTGTTTTTGTTTTTTTTTTATATGGTGGATTTTGTACAATAATTCGTTCTACCAAGGGAACTGACGATAAGTGATTCATTAGTGGAGAAAATACAATGAGAGAGAGAGAGAGAGAGAGAGAGTGAGAGTGAGTGAGTGAGTGAGTACGTGAATATCGTTGGAACTAAGATAAAAACCTTTTATTAGGGATTTATAAATGTCATGAAGTTTTGTTGTTGTTTTACTGCAAACTTTTTCATAATCACACGTAGCTTTGTATCTGCAATTACTCGATGAGGTTTCATGGTGAAAAATAATATAAAATAATAACCTATGTTCTCGTACGTTATCACGCGTTATCAAAGAATGAATTTGCCCCTTTAGATGAGATAGATTAAAGGATGTAGTGTTGGGCTGCTGAGATGTTATGTACTTTGAGTGATAACGTGCAATTTAATTGACTGTTTTAATTGAAAATATAATATCATCTATCAGTACAGTCATATATATGAGAACACAGGTGGATTCTCAATTACTAAGAGAAAAACAAAAGCGCTGCACTAGAGAAATATGATAGTTTAACAACGATATTAGCGATTACCAGGTTATCCTTACAAAATTCGAAAGTCATCAAGGATCCACTGCGGAATGATGTTTAAGTAATCGGCTGGAATGCGATTAGAATGATGAATTATTTAATTGAATAAATTTCTTTCGCGTGCGATTCCAATGCTGCTGGCTATGCTAGGTCGGCGCCAATGATGACGCGATGATCATTAACGATTTAGAGAAATTTTGTTAGGACGTCAGTCATCAGGACTTTTCTGCTGTCGATGCTAGTAGGTCCGATTTTATAGTCTGACGCGGATAACGCACAGAGTCGCTTAATATAAATTGGGAATGTCAATGATGGTGGTATAATGTTAATTATTATTGTAAAAGAGCGGGAAACCGAATTACTATTAAATTCATATTAGATTTCTATCGATCGTGGAATCGTTCGATGACTTAAGTAAATCTGTCATTGATACGTCATCGATCAACTGGCAATTTGTGCTCCTGCGAAAGGTCTGGAATGAAGATCAAATGAAAAAGTTATCGCGTAAGATTCGTTAGTTGCTTTTGGTAGACTCTTGAGAAAGGCGGGAAGAATTGTAAAAGATCGCTTTAAAAAGTCATTGTACATGTTTCTGGCGAAAGCGGATTTTTCTAGGCACGAGGTTAATCAAAAATTGTTAATCATTTAAAATACATAAATTATATCTATCGTTCGGGTCGGTGATACTTGTGTTTTTTTTTTTTAATTCTGCGTGTAATCTGTAATTCGAATTCGTTTTGATCTAGCAGTACGTATATTCCGTGGTCAATGACGAAATTATTCGTTGCTGCGAAAATATTATAGTTTATTGATCAATTCGTTCATATTTTAGTGATATCATTATATTGTTGTACATAAATAGAGGATCGGCCTGTACGAGTTTAGAAATTCAATTTATGGTAATAATTGTCCTACTCGAATGAAAGTGTATTAAAAAAAAGAAAGAAAAAAAAAAAGGGGGACGATAAATACCAAAGTCAGACACGTCGTTCTTTACTGTAATCTGTCTGCACTGGATTATTACTACTTTGTCATTATCCACAAATAGTACAAATTATCGTGAAAGTCAACTAAATTAAAACTTTGTGCTCAATTTTATATAGGCGACCCTCCGATACAATTTGTCTTCTACGTATAATAAGTTTAATATCTTGTCCACATAATTTCTCTGTATTATTTTCTATTGACAGTCTGTCAACTACAGCGTGTCCCAATTAATCATAAAACTCCGATACACCTTTTGTATTCTTATTTTGTTTAGAGTCTACGTGTTATTTAACAAGAAAAAGGAAAACAAAAAAAAGAACCGTGTTTCTCCAATAAATCAAGTCCCGTCTAATTTGTGTCGAATACAAGAAAAATGACAGGAAAATGTATATTTGTGGAAAATGTCAATAAAACAAATTAATCAATAAATCAGCATAGTAGGCCTAACGAATTGTTTTATGAGAGTCCGCGACTTTAGCCAGGAGCATCGAAATGTGTTAGTATCCCTAGAATGCAAAAAAAAAAGGCAAAAGCTGTCTCTAGCAATGGCGACCTAAAAATCTTAATAAAATTTTCTCTCGAGGGAATAGAAAGAAAAGGATGATAAAGGAAACGAAAAGCATATGACAAGCGTAACATTCTATTTTCTTTAATCGAACAAGAACGACGTCTAGTAGATTTGGCTGTAAGTCCTCAGCCGTTTCCCAATGGCGAATGACGTAATTGAATTTTCACAAAGGCTTCCCATCCGCCATTATCATCAATTACAATTGGGAACGATATATAAGGGATGAAAGGATGAGGCGGTAGCGTCAAGATCATTCAGCAGGAGTTAGGGTTAATTTTGAACGGAGAAGTATTAATTGAGCTGTACGTTATTGTATGTATAGTAGGGGTGGTTCACGTGTAAGCGATGCAATTTGGCTTGAGGTGTAACATATTATTACGACATATGCAAATTACAATTCAGAGTTGATGTACGTTTATGGGAAATATGGATAGCGATAACGTGTATTGTATATTATTATTATTAATTATTACTATATTAATTACTGTCACTTATTCATATATTATATAATAAAGTATATTATGAATTGGACATGGAACTTTGTTATTGTTATTTATGTTGATTCAAGGCAATTCACTATAAGGACTAGGAGACTGACTTGATACTACTTGATACCGTTAAGGGTGCATTTCGGTATGAGGTATCGAAGGTTGCCATTATTATATAAGTAAATTGATCTTACCTGCATTTTTATTTATTTTTTTTGACGGTTGAAGACGGCACGTTGATTAGGAAAATTGATACATTATTTTTTCTCCTATTCTTCATTTATAATTAAGAGTGAGAGACGGTTCAATAATTCATTCGTGTTTATTTGCTTATTTACAATGGCACGTGTCTAAGTAAAGAAAAAGTTCAATACTTTTTCGATGAAATTAAAAAAAAAACGAATCGAAGATACATTCTACGTGACGTGATTGAAAGGGAAAGTGACGTTGATGACAATTGGGCGTGACGTCATATAAAGTTTGACAGTGAAATGCTTGACATATAAATATTTGACAATACTTAATCGGGTCTGAGCGTTTTAACATGCGTGAATGCCTTTGAATTGCTAAAGCTTTTTTCCGTTCTTCATATATATATTTTAATAAATATATTTTTATCTTATCAGGCTGCTCAATTGTCAAAATAAATTTGACTCGCGCGATATTTGACGTTGCTGGAGAAAGTGCCTGAAAATCATTGTCAAAATAAACGGTAATGGTGAGATATGATTTTGAAAAAAACAAAAAAAAAACTTGTAGTCTTAGAGATCCGCACAAGGTGCATAGACGCACCACCGTGTAGCGTAAATAATTTTCAGTATTTATTTTCTTTAAATTCTCCCTAACAGTTTACGAAGATGAAGTTAAAGTATAAGTAAAAATGTTATTTGTACCTTTTAACCAATGAAAATCACTTTAACAAAGAATAATGATTGACGTATTTCTTTTTTCCTTCTTTTCCTTAACGGATGATCTGTCTTGTAGATATGATTTTGTGATCGTAGGTTGCGTAGCTGTATGTACGTATGTTATATACATAGCACGCACGTTGGGCGATGATCGATTTAAAGCTTTCATTTGGAATCCGACGATCGTCGCCACATTTTGCGACACTTTATTTTTTACATCTTAAGACTTACGAACTAGTATTAATATTACGGCGCGATAGAAATTCCCGTGACTAGAATAACGTGTGTGTGTATATATATATATATATATATACACACACACACACACACACGAGTTTTGACATTTTTGCGAATATTCATTTCGCGAGTCTTCGTATACGCGCGAGAGCGCTTTCCTTTTCCCTCCATACTTATTCCGTTAGTCTTATCGTTAGATTTAGGCGCGGATACATTACGCGAGAGAGAGAGAGAGAGCATTACTTTTGCTTTGCAAAAAAATTGCGAAAACTGAATTAGTGCGAAGATTCGTTAATTTTTGTATTTTGCTTTATTTTTCTTTCGAGGAATTTTGGCAATGAGGGATAGTTAGTACAGGTGAGGATGAGGGTGGGGAGAGAGAATGTATATTTTTAGAATTTTCTTTAATCATTTTCTTTTTTTTTTTTTTAGCAACCTTGGGTCGTGGATCCTTCTGCTTTGTTTAACCTTGATATTCGCGTCGTTTAATGTAGGAGAATTATTTAGTAGAGTTAAAAAAGTTCTTAACAATATTTTCCATCGCACACTCGTCTCGCTCTTAGCATATAATTAATAACTTATAATGACCCCGCTAAATGATCTTCGGACTATTTAGTGTCACATAAAAATATATATGTATATATATTTTTTTCTTTCACTCAGCACAAGGTACATAGTCGTAACCTGACATCAACCGATCTTCGAGATGCCAACTTTTAATAGCTTTCAATGCAAATAAGTCACCTCTCCCTGTATCCTGACGCTATTGTCGTCACGCTATAACTATATACCTTTCGCGTATTTATATACTCACGTATAGAATAACCACGCTAATACTCTTCTTCTTCTCGTCTTTATTTATATACTCTCAAGAAAATATTCTTTAACTCTTTTTTTTTCGTAAAATATTCGAAGGATCAACGGGTTTTTAATATTTTTCTCTTAATATCATACGGTGATTTCATTCTTTTTTTGTTTTTTTTTTGGCATCTCATATAGTCATTGCATCGGTTGAAAGTGACGATTGATTCGAATTTTTGTAGAATATTATATGTTTTTATATATATATAT
>JARPRG010000069.1:6797-18315 GCA_031001745.1 Hartigia nigra | reverse complement strand
AAACATCTTTTCTATGACATACATTTTTAATCTTTAGACTTACGATGCTTGGCTCTCGTAGGGCAGCCGATTCCACCAAAGTTAATTGAAATTCAGACTCTGGTTATTCTATCGCAAAATTATATTTAAAAAATTCAACTAGGTTTAAACCACATCGGTGGAAACGGGCGAAAGAGGCAGTGAAATAGGATAAACTTTAATACGCCCGATGTAAACAATTGCATACTCAGCTAAGTTTACACGAACGGTTTCTTCTTCATTCTTCTTCTTCTTCTTTATATAGATGGCACCAGTTGTGTTCCGGGGGTGAGAGTCGTCCTATCGCTACTCAGTCGCCGCCTCCTCCGTAAGGTCTTCCGGGGGCACCCAGTTTCTTCCCATGCTGGTTTTTATCAGACTTTTCCATTCGGAAAACCTTGAGTTTCACGTACTGTAGCTCTCGACCTGACGATAACCAGGTGCCTTTGTTTAAATCCGTTTCCTGCTAGGCCTAGCGTCCTCATGCATGAGAGTCCTGTTAGCTACAAGGATTTATTGTCCTTCACTTGACAGAAAACTCAAGCAAATTCCTGAGCTCTAGGTACTTCAAAGGATGCTTCGTGTCTTCGCGCGTCTCTTAGAGCGTAGAGAGCCTTAAAGTAATTTCTCGAGTGATCATCCCTAATCCTTTTTATAGACGTACGCTATTCCTAATATTTTAGTTACATTTTATTTATAGTAAATTATTTAAGTTCAAAGGATGCTCCGTGTCTTCGCGCGTCCCTTAGAGCGTAGAGAGCCTTAAAGTAATTTCTCGAGTGATCATCCCTAATCCTTTTTATAGACGTACGTTATTCCTAATATTTTAGTTAAATCAAAATACGTGTCCCGCTTAGCTCAATTAACAATTGTCGCTCGATGTAACCGCGGTTTTACGTTACAGGGAATATATATATATATTTGGAGATATATATGTCAAAGGAATCGAGCTTTTTGGCTCATTTTCGAACAAACCTATAAGGTCGTGTCTCTGACACCTGTAAAATGCTAGAAGTGCGCTAGAACCACTGGCTAAAACAAGAATAGAATTATTGTTACGTTTCTCTTGTGTCATGTGTCAAATAATTCGTTGAATTCCGCTCTTAGTAAGTCTTATATTTTATATTTATACGTTAAATATTGCTAATTTAAGTATTCTTCAAAATTTCAGCGAGCAAATACATTTATATTTGTAGAATTTTAGCTTTGCGCAATAGGTTATTCGTTGTAACCTAGAAAACTTCTAAGTTACTGTTGAAGTATGTTTACAATTTTCAAGAACTTCTACTGTAGAAGTAAAAATTAAAGTTTCATTTTGTACTTATATTATATTATATGTATTATTATTTCTTTTACTTTCCAGTTAATTAGAGATACATCTAATCTTTTAAGGGAGCTCTAGACTTTTACAAATAACAGGATTGTAACGGAGATTCTATTCCAAAGTGGGGCCCAGTACACACTTTATAAGGTTCGATTGATATTTCAGTTTCGAGTTAAGTTATTATAAAAGTCGTAATAAAATGATCGATAACCTCGCAGAACGTACGTTGAACTCTACTTCGAGAAAGAATCTCTGTTAAAGTCTCGTTGCTTATGACTTTTGTTTATATTATTTAAACGGTAGCGAAAGGTCTGGAGTTTCCTTAAGAGATAAAAGTTTAGTTGTAACGAATGATATTCAGATACAATTAAATTTACACGAAGCACAGTTCACGATTTATTAATATCATTAAAGATTTAAAGCTAATTTATACTCTTATAATATTATAATATATTCTAAATGTCTGAATGATTACATTTTATAACTCTTTTAATATAGAGTATTTATTTAATCGATTTATATCTTACGGCGCATATATTCTTATATCATTTGTAAACGACAACCGTACGTAAAAGAATGTTTATTTCCAAGTTCAGAAAATCGTTAATTCTGCATTTATATTAACCTCTTAAAATACTCAATTGCCTTTTCTTATTAGATCATCAGAATAGTACAGGATAACTGAATTTATTATATAGAGTATTAGCTTCTTTCTGAAAATGGTGACGTTACATTACGATAAACCTTGTTTCATTATTTTAAATTGAGATATATTTTATAGAGACCTTTCGATCTGGCGGAATGGGTGCCACGTCAAGTCAGTACGAAGATCTTTCGAAGAATCCATATCTTCTTAAATTCTGTGGAAAGGAACCAATTCTTCCAGACGATCCCTTTTGGAATCAATTCCTTTCGTATAATCTTCGACCACCTATTACTCGGAACGATCAAATCAAACTGGATTCTAGACTTGACTCGATATGTCAGCAGCTACTTATCAACAATTTGACGACTGGGAATTTTGGTTCTCTACTTCAAGTTTCATTCATCAGGACCAACGAGCTCCTTGCTACGATGCAAAGTCAAGAGTATGTATCTTTTTAACGAAGTTATTTCAGTTCAGTTAATTATTTTTACAGAATATAATATACAGGGTGTTCCTAGATTGCTTTACTAACGGAATACAGGGGTGTTCAAGGGGTATCTTTGATAAGGAAAATAACCCTTTCTTTGTTGAAAGATGCTTAGTTTCTAAACTAGTCTTGTTTAAAGTTGGCCAATTGGGGTATGGCGTCGGAAGAAACATAGGAAACCTCGAAGTTTTCTTCCTTTATTATTATTTCATGGTGTCATCGACGGGACTATAGCAAATTGAAGTCAGTAACGGGTGTCCAGTGGATATAGTACCGAAAAATAATTGGAAGGGAAGGAAACGGCAAGCATCTTTCAACAAAGCAAGCGTTACTTTCCTGACCAGCCATTCTTTTCAAAATACACGTTGTGCCTCGTTAGTGAGGCAATTTAGGGATACTTCGTATAAGTATGGTCAGAGAATGTGCTATCGCCTTAATACTGCATTTGGAGTTTGCTACAGTTTAATTTATTGATTATATTATGCATAATACAAAGCAACAACATATTGCTGTTTTGAAATTCTCGGACTGTATAGAGCCTGCTTGTATATATTTTTACAAATATTATCTTGGCCTGAAAAATCGAGAGACATTGTACGATGAGTTACGAATATAATTACAAGTTTAGTAGAGTCTGGCATACGTTGATCGCTCGGGACCGAGGCACTTCACGTAAGTTGATCCTCAATCTTTTACTGATCGGCGTTGATTTACGTCGGTACCAACAGTGCGTATGCGTTGAGTCCGTCACTCGGCAAACAGACCTGTAGTAGTGGAAACCTCTCGGAGCGGAAGTCTACTTACGGGAGTGTGCTCAGTCAACTTCCACGATAGCGGGACTCCACTGTAATACTGTTCCATTTACAGAAATTTTTTTTTTTTTTTTTTTTTCAAAATTTGACGTCGCCAGAATAGACTGGCCATTATGAATTTTGTAATTTTTACCCTAGATTCGTATTCAGCGAGCCAACAAACTTTCTAATACCGGGTTTCATGAAAATCTTACTGACTGGTATAGAGTTAAACGATGTGCGCGCTATTGCGTCAATTCCAGTTAAAGGGTTAACCATATCGTCCGCTTTACTTAATTCGTTACCATAGCAACTTTTTCGTTTTTTCTTATAATTTCCTTTCGCTCGTTTGCCCCACTTTTTGCGGGTCGCTGTCGTAAAATTACACATGCTCAGGCATAGGGCCGTATTCCATATTTTCAGCAGCTCATCGAGAGTGAAAATCTGTAAGGACAAAGAAAGAATAGTGGAAATCCCCGATCCCATCGAGTTAAGAAAAGGGGGAACCCCCTCTGTGTATCTTTATTGTAGATGTCGCGTACGACGCGCAGAAATCGTTAATTTTGGTTTATTATCAGAAAATAGTATGATACCATAATTTTACATTATACTTCCTTTATCATACCTAAGGAAAATGAGTGCTTTTTTTTTTTTAATTTTCCTTCTCTACAACATATATCAGAAAAGAAATGAAATCGAATTTCTTGTGAGTAATAAGGGACTCTGGGCATTGCTTGTTTCGCTTATTAAACGCTTACACATTGATCGTTCCTAATATTAATATTAATTAATTAGAGTTTTTTACTGAAAGATTGAAATGCTAAAACACATATTTCTTAATTTTTCACGTAGAATCCAATTCTGTTATTAGCTAATATTAATATTAATTAATTAGAATTTTTTACTGAAAGATTGAAATGCTAAAACACATATTTCTTCATTTTTCCCGTAGAATCCAATTTTCTGTTATTAGCAACCGTTACTTTTGCAATACCATATTGATTATGTCTACGAGTTAAAGTGTGTTTTAGAGATTCTATCTTTGTATGGGTCTTGAATAAAAAAATTCCTCTAAGCTTCCTATATCATTTATGCATTGACTATATATTAATATACATATAGTATATTGCATAATAGGATATCAAAGAATTTTCTACCGCTTTTTTATATGCAGTTAAATAATATATATTGCTTGTTTCAGTATCGTGTATGCTTGGCAAACGTACAATGCATTGTTTGCTGTGCGTTGTGTTCTCAAGTACCTCATAGAGACAGTAGGCGAAGAAGAAATGGTGCGACACGCTGAGGCTGCAGCACATTCTCAAGAGCCCTTGCAGCAAGTACAGTCTCAGGTTGTAAGACTCGAAGCATTTTTCGAGACTCTCGTCGAGATTATCGTTGACGTTCCGATATGGTAAATACTTTAAGATCAATTTAGAATGACTTAGCCGTGAATGGATCATGAGATTTGTATGGGTGAGGTGTCCAGATTGGATGGAGCTGGAAGGGAGGAAATTTGACATCAAAAAAATTTCTACACAGAAAGCACTGTCATTTAATTGATCATTATAAAGTTCAAGTATTTTGCTAAAATGTCAATCCTTGCGACGGAATTTTTGAATTATTCGTTAGCAAATATATAAAATATAACTGATTTTTGTCATGACGATCAGAGACAATCGTTTGCCTTTTACTATCGAATACTTATGGCACATAATGATAATCGAAAAAAGGGACACGCAGGGAAAGTTTTATATCTATTAGTGTTACGTCATGTCACTGGGAATTGCTTTCGCGTAGCTAATTAGAAGATTTTTGGGTGCGAAGTTTCTTTGCTTCCAGCTTCGATTCTGTGACAACTTAATTCATACAAATAATCAGTTCCATTTCCCTTAAATGAAAAATAAAATTTTGATTAATAAAAGGAACTTTTAAAAAGTTCATAGTATTGTTATATAAGACATTCAACAGATTCAAACGTTGGGTTTTTATATTTTCAGCGAATTTACTTACGTGGTGCATTTGGAAGCTATAAATTGTCTACTGGTACTATTGTCGGTACAACTTTTTGCACAAACGTCTGCCGAGTACAGTATAATATATCGAATTGTGATGCACGAGGAACAAAGAATTCATGCACCGGTCCTGGTTTGTACTTTACTACACAATTTTGCGCAACAGGATCATGCGCCACCTGGTTTATTGACGCAACAGCTTGGAGGCAGTATAGTTTTCAGTATTGCAGGTGCGTATTTTCTGTAACATTTGAAAAATGGACAGTTGCATCATTTGTATTATCAGAACCAAAGGTTAATTCTACTATTTTATTCGAGCGTTATTCTTTTAGTATCCCTCCTGCCCCTCCTTAGGGCCCCGACTAACGTGAATCTTAAAGGTCCATTCATAATTTTCAGTTTCCTATCTATCTATATGCGTCAGTCAGAAACGTTTACACGTTTCAGTAATAAAACTGTTGAATACGTCACGTCAGAACGTCATTCGATCAGATAGAATTTTTCTATCGAGGAGCTTTTGCCGTCATTGTTTAGTATCGTTCGTTCAGTGAAAATGTCGTTGCAGATCATTCTGCCTCCTTATTTCCATCTTCTACATTTTGCTGTCCCTTTCTTCTCTTTTGCTTTCCCCTCTTATCCTGTTGATTCTATCCAGCTCCTTTACCCTCTTCCTTAGCTCCTCCACTTCCTTTACCATTTCTTCCATCTTTCTCTCCGTATTCTTCCCTGTCTTCCTTTCCCAACTTCTTCATACCTTTCTCTCACCTTATTTCCTCCCTCCTCATCCAATCCTCCACGATGCTGTTCAGCCCCTCCTCGTCCTCCCTTACTCTCAAATCATCAAACTTAATGCTTTGCTATCGTTTTATCATGATCACTGGTATGTTTACATACAAAAATGTTTCTTAGACATTATGCCGAAATATGCAGTGAATATCGATTACAGATTAACAACCCTTTTTAAATATACCGATAAGAAACGTTTTGATACACTTAAAAATGTAATCGCTTGCTAACTTTTGAACGATAGTGTACGTGTGTCGTTGCATTGACC
This sequence comes from Hartigia nigra, assembly GCA_031001745.1. NCBI lineage: Eukaryota > Metazoa > Arthropoda > Insecta > Hymenoptera > Cephidae > Hartigia > Hartigia nigra. The sequence goes on along the minus strand of JARPRG010000069.1, from coordinate 11,980 downwards.
TATGCTTAAATACGACATATGCATATCATGCAAAGAGATTGAAGATATAAAGAATAATTTCAGCTGGTTTATGGAACGTCATCACAATGGGAATTGGTAGCGGTTTAAAGAATTTTCAAGTTGCCAGTCAGAGTCATCTGGATGAAGATGAAAAAAAGAGAGATATAGAAACTCCATTAGCAAGTCAATCGTTATTGCTGTTGCTGGTTCTCACTAATCATTGTACTGCAACAAGTAATCCCTACAGAGATGCACTTTTTACATTCACCGATATGCAAGGTATGTATCTTATTTCATGTCTATGAATTTTCTATCAGTAAAATATCTGGAAACACCTTAATAATTAACCCTTTGAGCGACCAGGAAAATCACTGAGAACCGTGTCAAAAAGAGCAAGACAAAAAAAACTGTTTGATTTTTATGGATGTCACGACTTCCGTAATTTTTAGAGGTTGTCGAATACGAATCGTAGAGTAGAAATTTAAAAATTTTTAAAAGTATCAAATTCAAACTTTGACCGCTTTATTCGATCCGTCATTTTGAATTTGGAAATTTTTAACTCCAATTTGTATTAAGCGATCCGAAAAGTCCATGAGTACCGAGTTTATTGATATTTTGCGAATTAAAGTAAATTAAAACGATATGGGCTCTCTTATGGTGTCAATGATGCTCAAGAGTTTAATATAGGAGTTATTTATAAATATATACACTAGAAATAGTGAGCTTAAGTTAATTAATAAAGATAAAATGATTTTAATGTTTATAATGTTTAAAGAATTATATTGAACACACGCATAATTTGATAAAACATTTAAATAACTTGAGTGTTCACGTGAAAAATTCAAGATTCCAAGTAAATAGATTTCGTTTATTTTTGACCTTTCGGATTTGAAATAGAATTTTGGAATGTATATAAAAAAAAATCCATTATTTTTACAACCATCCAGCGAAAAAATAATGGATTTCTTTTTACCCAATCTAATATTATAAATTACAATACATCTTAAGCTGTTTCTTTCCTTTTCTTTTCTACTTGTCTTAACCAGTTAACTGGTGAACCCAAAATCAAAGTTTCGTATCAAAATTTAGGAGCGATTAATTCCGTATTTCACATTGAAGAGCTATATAGGGGCGTTTTGGGTTACTGATTACGAATCGAAACGTGCTATTACGAATTTCCCAATTTTTCGTTCAGATTCGTAATCGGTGACTTTGAAAACCTACCAAAAGTACCCGCGTTTCATCCAAATCCACTGACCTTTTGTAGATCAGCCCAATCATTTTGGATTCGCCATTCTAAATTTCGAAATTTCGAGTTCAAATTCATAATGAGCTATCCAAAAAACGTAGGCATACTAAATTTCTTATAAAAATCATTGAAATTTATCGGAGTTATCTAATGTGCATACATATGCGAATTAAATGCTGTTTGTGCCTTTCCTTTTACATTGCACATGTATTTGGTGTAAGTATTTCTTCTAGAAAACCAGAGTCCCAGGTATTTGAATTCCGATAAAAACTCGATTTCTTTTACGTTAAATTTTCAGTTTCCCCCTCTTGCTCTTCTTCACCCCCCCACCTCTATGAAATACCAGTATTTTTGTTTTGTCTACATTTACCTCCATCTTTACCCTTTTAACCAATTTTTTCGAGAGACCTCACGATCTCTTGCAATTTCACTTGCTTTTCTCGCTAGAATGGCGGCTATATCATCGGCATACTTTAATACGACAATCTTTTTTTCCCCCCCTTACAGTTCCACCCTTATTTCTCCGCTTCCAGATATCGCTTAGACAGGGTATATTATTCGACTAAAATTGTTAATATCTTACTATTATGACTATTTTAAGAATTTTACTTTTTTCATGGAATTAGTGTGAAATCTATGGTACATGAGAATTAATATATGAACAAGTATTACATAGGTTTTGGAGATCGGTATCTATAAGTTTCCATATAAATATAATTTTCCATATTCCTAACAGATGGCGATCCTATGAACCCTACGAAAGCAATAACCACCTTTCAATTCAACGTAAATAAGCTATACAGTACAATATGTAAAGTACGGAATACGGATCAAGTGACGTTGTTACTGTACATGGTTCTTCATAGAAATCCAGATGTCAAGAAATACATAATGAAAAGACCTGATATTCATTTATTGGTACGACCTAATATTTTTATGTTATATCTGAATAATTAAGAATTATTTCAGGATTTTGTCGATGAAAAATTAGAAAATGATCTATTGGGCTAGTGTTATAGAAGTCAGGTAATTTTTTATCTCTAGATCCGTTCTGACATTGGGAGGATCATTCGCCTTTTAATCAACGATAAATAGTATTTACATTATTACGCGTAACTTGCGTGACGCTAACTCCTTGCGATTTTGCAAATTTTCTTTCGAACAATGAAGGATTGCTGAAAATCCACGTCCTTGAAAATTTCATTCTTACACGTAGAGAATGACGCACTCGAAAACTTTGAACTCGCGTGCAAATTTTGAATCTTGAAGTACTATTGAATGAATAGAAATTACAATTTCAGTACAATATAAATAATCTATTATGTTCAATTGAAGTGGAAGTTATATAATAACCAAGTGATACATATAAATATGTAATAATGATTCTTTACTTTTCAGGTAACACCTATACTTCGAATACTTTATCATGCTCCGGATAATACTTCGCATCATATATACATGTCTCTTATAATTCTTTTGATTCTTAGCGAGGATGAAACTTTTAATAAGAATATACATGAAACTGTACGTTTGTGTTCAAATTAAGAAATTATGCTATACTTTTTTTCTTCACGAACAGAAAAATAACTGGTGATTCTAATGGCGTATGCATCTTAATTTAATTTTAGATGCTAAAAGGCGTTTCGTGGTATACGGAAAGGTGTATAAGTGAAATTTCCTTGGGTGGACTATTAATTCTTGTGGTGATACGTACTATACAGTATAACATGCTTAAAATGAGGGTATGTATATCCTTTAATATTAAATCATTGATTTTAATGATTTATATCATAAAAAATCAAATGGTTCTTCCATACGTTTTGCATGATATTCCTGTGAATCGTTCTGTATATATATTATTCTTTGAAAATCATTGTTACCAGGACAAATATCTGCATACAAATTGTTTGGCGGCTTTGGCAAATATGTCATCTCAATTTCAAGCGCTACATCCTTACGTGAGTCAAAGACTTTTGAGCTTGTTCGAAACAATGGCGAAGAAGTACTTGAGATTAGAACAACATATTCAGTCACAAACGATGGGGGGCGGGGTTACTGTTGCTATAAACGTAAGCAGTAATGTGGATAATGCAGATTTGGTAAGTAATATAAGAGTACCGATAATCATTGAAATAAGCTTTAAAAACTCGAGGGACGATGGGATCAGTTTGAGTTTCGTCGTTCTCTACGTCTTTACACGTCCGTTTACTTTTTACGCCACGAGTGGCGCTAGCTACGCATCTTTCTCGTAATCACTTGGTCGAGCTGGTTCCATGACTTCTATCATTCTCGCCAAACTAGTACCGCCAGTGATCGCTAGAGGGTCCAGCTTTAGCGCAATGAGATTGAGCTACTAATATCTTAACTCACGATTAATATTTTCTGATACCGGGTCGCGTACGTCTATATATTTTGTACATGCTAGTGTAGCACGATCGAGTATTAATGGCCATTCTTTGTAGAATGTCTAAAATCCTAAAGTTAAATATAATGTATAAATTAATAAGCTAAAAAGCGGCATAAATTTATAGAATAAATCCATATCCGCAAATTTATGACAGATTTGAGAAGCTGCCTCCTACGTTAGGGCCTGGTACGGTAAAAAGCAAACAAAATTATGCACTAAATTATTCACCAAGTCTTGTCTCACATTTTTATTGGCGCCACGCTCTAATTGGCCGTCTTTAAAGAGCTGTAATTTAAAAGCTAAGCATCTCTCAAACAAAAGTAAGGATCATTTTCCTGAATAGTTATGTTCTCCGAATGCCGTTGTACCTCGTTAGTAAGGCATTTTAGGGACACCCTATATGTACTTTCAATTGACATAAACAACATTGCAATACACTTTGTTTCCCTGCAAAAGATTCCTCAAAAAGACCTTGCTTATACCATTACGGTATTGTATTCTTTAATATAATCAGCAACGTTTGACATATTTTTATTTACAGATTCAGGATCTAACGATACTGGAGGAAGTAATACGTATGCTATTGGAAATTATTAACAGCTGCCTCACCCATCAGCTGACTCACAATCCGAACTTAATTTATACTTTGCTGTACAAGAAGGATGTTTTCCAACCATTCAGGACTCACTCAGCGTTCCAGGATATCGTACAAAACATTGATTCCGTAAGTGATAATAAATATTTTGTTAAAACTAAATAGTTTAAAAAGAATACAAAAATCCGACTGCACAATTTTAAAAAAATTGGTAAATAAAAGAAAGAAAAATACGATGGAAAATCTACGTAGAGCAGTTATAATATCAGTCAACTGTTAGTGGTAGTAGGCAAGGAAGTAATTCCAGTCTTTTTTTTTTTTCTTGATTTTTAAACGATCCCCGTTTGCTGCGACTAACGGTTGACTGATATTATTATAATTGTTCTGCACAGATTTTCTGCTTTGTTCTTTGTCTTTTAGCTACTGATGTGTCAATTTGGTGCAATCAGGTTTTTTGCCATTATTTTTTCAATTATTTATTAAAGCACTTTCATTTGATATCTCACACAATAGGTTTTATTGACTTTATTTATTTTTCTTTTTCGTTTTGACGATATGGCATCTACCAGTCGCCATATTGATTTCTATTATGCAACTTATCCGAGGTGTCCCCCCATTTTTATGAAACTTGGTAGGCAAGTGAAGGAGTCTGGAGACACGAACGCGTGTACAATACTGTTCATATAAGATTCTATAAGGAGAAATATCCTTTCGTTTTATATTGGATTAATTACCGCCGAAAATGTAGGATATACAAAACAATTATTTCAGACAAAAATTGCAGACCAATACCAGTCGCCATATTGATTTCTATCATGCAACTTATCCGAGGTGTCCCCCTATTTTTATGAAACCTGGTAGGCAAGTGAAGGAGTCTGGAGACACGAACGCGTGTACAATACTGTTCATATAAGATTCTATAAGGAGAAATA
>JARPRG010000068.1:8585-123111 GCA_031001745.1 Hartigia nigra | reverse complement strand
GGCAAAATTGCCACCCAAATTTGCCAGGCAATATTGCCAGGCAAAATTGCCCCTCAAAATTACCAGGCAAAATTGCCACTCAAATTTGCCAGGCAAAATTGCCCCTCAAAATTACCAGGCAAAATTGCCAGGCAAAATTGCCAGTAAAAATTGCCAGTAAAAATTGCCAGTAAAAATTGCCAGTTAAAATTGCCACTCAAAATTGCCCCTCAAAATTGCCAGGCAAAATTGCCAGGCAAAATTGCCACCCAAATTTGCCCCTCAAAATTACCAGGCAAAATTGCCACTCAAATTTGCCAGGCAATATTGCCAGGCAAAATTGCCCCTCAAAATTACCAGGCAAAATTGCCAGTCAAAATTGCCAGTCAAAATTGCCAGTTAAAATTGCCACTTAAAATTGCCCCTCAAAATTGCCAGGCAAAATTGCCACCCAAATTTGCCAGGCAAAATTGCCCCTCAAAATTACCAGGCAAAATTGCCAGTAAAAATTGCCAGTAAAAATTGCCAGTAAAAATTGCCAGTTAAAATTGCCACTCAAAATTGCCTCTCAAAATTGCCACCCAAATTTGCCAGGCAATATTGCCAGGCAAAATTGCCCCTCAAAATTACCAGGCAAAATTGCCAGTCAAAATTGCCAGGCAAAATTGCCAGTAAAAATTGCCAGTAAAAATTGCCAGTAAAAATTGCCAGGCAAAATTGCCACCCAAATTTGCCCCTCAAAATTACCAGGCAAAATTGCCACTCAAATTTGCCAGGCAATATTGCCAGGCAAAATTGCCCCTCAAAATTACCAGGCAAAATTGCCAGTCAAAATTGCCAGTTAAAATTGCCACTCATAATTGCCAGGCAAAATTGCCACCCAAATTTGCCAGGCAATATTGCCAGGCAAAATTGCCCCTCAAAATTACCAGGCAAAATTGCCACTCAAATTTGCCAGGCAAAATTGCCCCTCAAAATTGCCAGTCAAAATTGCCACTCAAAATTGCCATTCAAAATTGATACTCAAAATTGCCACTCAAAATTGACAGGCCTCGCTGTCGTCTTTGCGTCTTTGTGTAGTCGTCTATGAGGATTTTAAGTAGGATAATATAGTATTATTCGTGATTATATTAATGATTTATTTATTTATATAGTATTATATACATATAATTACTAATATACATATAATTAATAATTGCTCTAATGATGTCACTCTGACGAACTGGGATAGGTGAACACTGGTTTCTGTGTTCTGTTTTTTGGTTCTCCAATTCCCATGCTGCTGCCATCTGCAATTGATTCCCTGCAAGCAAATGCAGAAAAGATTGGATTGAGTTAGGTAAAACCTTGTACTTGAAACTGGTTGTAATTCTGCCGTGGTATGATGTTGGGTAGTGCTGTGATCAATTGGTTAAAGAAATAACCATTAGAAAAGGTCGGGACGAAACATTTATTTGGAAAAGAGAAATGGCCGGGTTGGAAGGTTATGAAAGGGTCTATAGAGGACGACCATTGGTACCTTGGGAAGCTAGTGCTGAATATCCGAGCAAATATCATGGGCGTGAGGTTCTCCGTCCGTTGGATATACCAGTAACTCATCCTCTGGCACAGAGTAGCCCGCTACCGGAAGACGGTATACAAGTTTTTTTTATAACTATCTCAATGCTGTGTTGTCCCAGTGTTATATTACTGCAGAGAAAAGAAAGATTAAGAAATCTGACAAATATTTTCAGATATACCTGTGAAAAAATATGTGGGACTGGGATGTGGTTTGGCTAGTCTTATCACAGAGAATCTATTAATACATCCATTTGTCGTGTTACGGAGACAATGTCAAGTAAATCCTGTTGCTACCAAATATCATTTGGTACCTATCACTTTGGTACCAGTAATAATACGATTGCATCAAAGTCAAGGATTAAACACGTTATGGAAAGGACTTGGTTCAATATTGCTTGTTAGAGGATTGGCACTGGCTGTGGAAGATTTAATAACCAAAGTCACTCCTTGGCCAAAGTAAGGTGATCTACTTTTAAAGTAATGAATTGAGACACTTTCGTTTCTTGATACGAGAACAGCTGCTCCTGCTGTGATTTATGAAATATAATATTTTCATGAGTCACTTTATATTACAGAGAAATAACTTGCAACAGTTCCCTAAGAGCTTTTGGTCAGCATCTTCTTCTAAAAAGGTAAAGATACATAGTTGTAATATTGAAATTACTTATTCCGTACCATTTGCTGTGATGTACTGATGAATTATTAGAATGATCATTCCACAGTGTAGCCATCGGGATAGTATCTCCTTTTTACTCAGCTTCCCTAGTGGAGACAGTACAATCTGAAATTGCCTCAGAGCGACCAGGAATCCTGGATGTATTTCGTGATGGTGCACTTCGTTTGTTGGAAGTTACCAATAAGGGCAGACTCATTCCTATCTATGCCCTGTTACCAGCGATCGTGACCTGTGGCGTTGCCAAATACTTATTCACTCTCATAGTCCGTGGTGCCACTAGCCGCATCATGCATATTCGTCACAAACACTCCCAGGAAGCCACGGTACAATTTAATATCACGGTAAACCTCACTTCCATTTATTCCGTATAATCAGAAATGCTTATTATAATTTTTTAGGGAGCCTATAGCAGAGATCTTGTGTCCGACACTGTGTTCCAGGATATAGAGTTGCATTCAGCTTTGATCTCAACTTATGCTGCAGATGTTGTCTTTTATCCTTTGGAAACTGTGATCCTGAGACTTCATTTGCAAGGCACAAGAACAATCATTGATAATTTGGATAATGGCAGAAGTGTTACGCCATTGCTAACAGGTTACAGTGGTCCTATGGATTGTTACTGTACTATTATATCAAACGAAGGACCTTTAGGTTTATATAAAGGTTTTGGAGCTCTTATTTTGCAATTTGCTGCACATGTTTTGGTATTGAGAGCAACCAAGTGGATCATTACAGAAGTTACTAGTATGTTAAGACCTAAGCCTAAATCAATTAAACCACAATATCCATATTACAATGAAATATGAACTGCTGACATTTTTTTTGAATCTTTGAAATCTATATAGAAACATATTGTACTGGTAGTAATACTTTTTTAATAACTTTCTTTAAATAACTGCAATTAACTGTCGGTGTTATTTAGAGAAACGTGGGGCTGTCTCATTTTTATCAATAATAAACACTTAAGGGCGCGCAGTAGTAACTCACTAAATAAATTGAGAATGACGAGAATCGCTTTGAATTTCGTTGGACAGGTGATTATTTACAAGAAATTTTTCAAGTTATTCTGCATCCGGCAGTCTGTATATATTGAAAAATGTTTGGTAGCCAATGCAGAAAAGAATACTTACAGCAAAACCCTAGTCATAACCATTCGCATTGTACATACAAAAATGTCATTAGCCATTACGTATTTCCCATCAATTATAATATGGTATGTACAGAATATTGTTAATAAAATATTTAAAAAAAGAAAAAAAAATTAAAACCCAATTATCTAATATAACGTAAGAATATTTTCCTCGAATTCGCGATTAGGTAAGTATAAGAATTTTTTAAAATTATTTATTATAAATATACTTTCGTACAATGTAAATTAATTATAATAGCGATCTGTTATTCCCGCAATATCTCTATCGAAGAGCCAGATATAATCTTGTTACTCTGCTTTGCATCAATGCAAAAGAATTTTCTATTTACTATGCTTTGTGTTCGACCTCGTCCCCTTTGCTAGAGATTTTATGTACGATTTTTTTTAAATCGACACGGACTTCCCCCGTGTAATCATATCAAGACTGAGTAAATAGCGAGGAAATGAATACGACATTACACACCTTTGGTAGAATTTAAATTTTAGGATATATCCGATTCCGAATCACGAAGTGCTTTGTCTTTAAATAAAGTTTCCTTGGGCAGAATATTTTTTATTCGTAGCGACACATTCACGGAGTAGTAGATTTGGAGACCCACCCTATGACACCTTTGATTGACACGGGGTCAAACACACATGCACGGTTGCACACTTGCAATGCAGATGCATGCGCAGAACTTGCCTACCGTAATCACCGTACCAATGCCATTAGATTGTAACAATTTGCTAGGTATTATTACCAACTATTTTTCCACAGTGGCTCACTACTTTCACCATATTCCGCTAATCTATTGCTATGTACAATATAATACAAAGAACCTTTATGTACCTAGAAGTCTCAAGTAAAAACAATTTACTCACGAGATTGCATAAATGCACGTAACGGAGTAAACTTCGTAAAATTTTAAATAAAGTCTTGTTCTAATTACGATTAAGGTTTCACACGTTGAGTTTTATCGAGGAAAAAGAAAACGTGTTATGTATCTAGCGAAAAAGTGAAATTCTGACAAATAGAACTTTTTTGTTTGTAAATTTCTCGAGAGAGAAAGAGCGCCTTAACCTATGGTAGAATAGTTCGGCACATCAGAAATTCTTTTATCTCACCGTGTGAAGGGGGGCCATTGTCACATATATATTTTTATTATTTTTTTTTCTGTTTTCTTACCACGAGCTATTCGAGTGTAATTTCTTCCTGCACAAGGTTCGTGCAAGAAATAATACCTCTGTTGATTCGTTTGCTATCAATTATGCACGTGCTGCGCCTGCTGTAGTTCGTCATCGTTACTTTCGCCTCTTCGTACATACTGAGGTTTGTCCTCGCCACGTACGCAGGCTTCTGTCACATGAACAGACATCACGTCACTTCCTGGGACGTCGAACATGGGATCCAGCAAGAGGGACTCCATTATGGCCCTCAAGCCTCTTGCACCAGTCTTTCGTTCCATTGCTAATGAGGCTATTGCGTTTAGTGCTTCTGCCGTGAATGTTAGCTCCACCTGGAAACAGAACAATGACGCACATGTTCTAAAATGTTCATATGTTGTCTCGCAAAGGATAGATATTTGTTTTTGCACTCACCTTGTCCATCGAGAATAACATCTGGTACTGAGGAACCATAGCATTCTTTGGTTCCGTCAGGATCCTGACAAGCATGTCTCTGTCGAGGGTATGGAAAGGAACCAGAACTGGAAATCGTCCAACGAATTCAGGTATCATGCCAAAGTCTATGAGATCCCTAGCTTCGACTTGTCGAAGAAGAACATCTTTTTCCTTGTTGTCATCCTCGGTAGATGGCGACATGTTAGCTACATCAGCTAGACTTGCAGCTCTTCTGCCAGGACTCTCGGACGCAGGAGTTGCACCGAATCCCAAGTACTTCTCATTCTTTCGACGAGACACTAGTCTGTCTAGCCCATTATAGGCACCAGAAGCTACGAACAGGATGTTAGTAGTGTCGACCTGCAGAGTGTCTCCACGTAATTTCCTTGAACTGTTCCTTTCTGGCACATTCACTATCGTTCCTTCTAACATCTTCAGCATTCCTTGCTGTACACCCTCACCACCAACATCTCTCAACTGGTGAATTCCCGGCACCGCTCCAATCTTGTCTACTTCGTCCAAGAAAACGATACCCATCTGTGCTCTATCCACTACGTAGTTGGCATCCTGAAGAAGTTTTGCTATGACGCTTTCTATGTCCTCTCCTACATACCCTGCCTGGGTCAGGGTCGTACAGTCACAGATTGCGAATGGAACGTCCAGGCATTGAGCTATTGTTTGGGCCAGTAATGTTTTTCCGGATCCAGTTGGTCCCAAAAGGAGGATGTTACTCTTCTCCAATTTAAGTTGATGTTGCTTGCTATCTAAGATATCAGATCCTGGGACTGATTGACCTTGGCCTAATTTTTGTTGCTGATCACTTCCAGGAGACGCATGCTGCAATCCTACTCCCAGGGAATTTCCGATACTGGATATGTGTAGTAGATCTGCAAAAGCGAATTAATCATGATTTCTGCTATGGTATATGCGAAATTGTTACTTGGGTTGGAAAGACTGTTGGTGGTGAAACTAGATTTCTTTCTTTTTTAATTATTATACATAGGTCCATATGAGACTTTCAATAATATCCGTTAGCTGTCAACCACTTTCGTTTCAAACCCAAATATAACGATCCAGAGATGCGGGATGCGGTTGAACAGCGGGAAAAATGTTATTTACGTGATTTGAGACCTCTGTGAGTGAAGGGATGATTTGGCTCTTGCGCGCTAACTGGTGCTGCATTTGTTTGTACTGTATTCTGCACTGGTAAGTTGTTATAAATTCGTTTATAATGATTGTACACAGCCACGCTGAGAACCTTCTTCGCGTAGTCTTGACCAACCACGTGTTTATTTAGATATTCGAAAATCTAAAAAGAAAATAGTATATATTAAATTATTTAATGGATTTACAGTAGAGTACATTTCCATCATTGCCATTCTCCTGTAGAGAATTGGAGTGCCATCATATGTTACTATACAATTTTGTATTGCTTCAATTGATATACGACAATCAAAAGATATTTGATTTACACAATTTGACTACCGACACAATAAGTTCTATTGTAGGTATATTGCTTTCATAAACAATTATAAATAAGCCACGAGCAACCAGTTATTTCTAATGTCAAGAACAGAGCGATAGTTGGCTTAGAATCAAATCTATTTTAAAATGTAAATAGAGTACTACTTATTTATAAAAATTGAGAAACATGTTTTTACAACTATCCAAATATAAGCAACAAATAAACAAATACTCAGTACTATTATCAATTAAAATATATGTCTGTACACACCTTTTTGGGAGGTGGAGGTGGTTTTCTGTAAAAGCCTTGTTTAATTTCTTCTGGCCTTAGAGCTTCCTTCAAGCTTCTTTTAGAATCAATTTCTGACAGTACCACAAAGAAATGATGACACTTCTCACACTTGACAAATCTTGTAGATGCTAAAATGACATACAATGTTATCCAATCACCAATATTTAAGATATCAAACAGATTCAGATATGTTTTTTTTTTTACAATTATGACTTACAAACAAATGTTTCTACATGAGTACAAGGATCTCCACATTTTGGACAGGTGAGTGTATTCTTTTTTCCTCCTCCACCACCGCTACCAGACGAACTAGTAGTAGTAGTATTATTAGCACCTGCATCTTTATTAGGTGGCGTAGGTTCAGTTGGTGCTTTCCCCAATGTGCATGTAGTCACCAAAGATCGAGTAGCCACAACCCTCACAATTTTATGTACTGTATAACATCAATATACATATATTCACATCTATTTCAAGGACAGATTAATCTAAATCTCAATAAACTTCACTTACCATGATTAGTGACATGATTGGAGGATGCTAAGCGACCAGCACTTACTAGACAACAGCGAACACAACTCATAGCTCCAATGATACCAGACTGTTAATTTTATTAATTTACCAGTGTATTCCCCAAGACTCGACCTAAAATCATAAGAACAATCCCAGGTACAAAAATACATTTTTATCCAAATAAAATACAAATTTCGACCGTATAAATACATTGTGATACTTTGGTATTATCATTGTGACTTGTTTTTTTAAAAACTCGCGTTAACATGCCAGTGATAAATTGTTATCTTGTCTGATTACGAGTTCACGCATTATTGCATTAAAATAGCTATTTGTCCTTAGAGAGCATCATTTGAATTTATGCTTGTCCCTGTCTTACACGTTTTACTTACGTGTCACATTGGCGGGATCGGTAAGCCAATGACAGAACATAATCTTATATAGATGAAAAATATATTTTAATGGCGCTCCGACTAACCTTAGTAAAAATTTCTTGTTAAGGAAAAATGGTCGAGTCACGATAATTCACGTTTAATTTAGCTCCGTTTAGATGCAGTCAAAGGAAAATATTACCAAATAGATGTGTCAAAGTCAATGGTGACGTACGCGACAGATAATAACGAATTGATTTTTATCAGAACATGGAAATTGACACATCACAATCGCTCAAAAACAATCACAGAACTCTAAAGAGAAAAATGTTTCAAGGTCAAGAATTTAGAGTGCAATACAAGTTGGTTAAACTTTCTTCTGAAGCACAGTAGTATAAGACATTGACATTGTGCCCGAGGTGTCAGACTGCCATTAATAATTACGTAATTTACCTCAGAGTCGAATAAACAATGCAAGGTGTTGCGATAATTTCTCAATGTACCCCGACGTACCCCAGTTTGGTCGACAACCATCTATCAACTTGACATCTGAGACATCTAGTGGCAAAACCTGTAAATTCAAATCATAACACAGTGCCATCTCTGACTCTTATATTGAACTTCTCTGCCTGTAAAGTGTTTTTTCGGCGGAAACAAAGAACAGAATAAGCTGATGTTTCCATTCATTTCATTTTACAAAATATTGTTTTCAATATAAAAGAAGGAAAAGGAAGATTTATTTACTTATTTGCGTGGAAAAACCAAAAGGCGGGATTTATATATAGGCTAATCATAGTCAATAAAGACGTTTTTGGGACTATCAACACTACAGCCATCTGTACTATAATATGATAACTGTATTCGATGTTAATATATCCTATCCTGTTGCAAAACCTTTTTATATTTATAATATTATGTTTGTCCTAGATTTGTCATATATTACAGAATTTTCTCATCAACAATATATTGTTGAATAACTTTACATATGTGTTTAATTATTTTATAAAGTGATGTAGATTAGGTTAGGTTCCGAAGATCTAATTTTAGGTTAGGCGTGTACTAAACAACATGTGTTGATAAAAAAACCAATTTATCAAGAGCAACAGTACATTGAAATATTTACTTATTATTCAATGGTTTTGAGGAAGCAAGTATTCACTTACTACAGTTTGGAATAATGAGTAAAATTGAAATAAATAACGAGGTATGTTCTAAATTAGATATGTCCAGGGCTGCATTAATTGTCAAACTCATTTTTGAGGTTATGAAAGATTTGAAAATTGATTTTGTTTGTTTAATCGTTCAATTTGTTTTGTTAAGAGTCTACACATTCTTTCTATTACAGATAGTGTTGATGAGACATTCAGTACGCCAGGCAAGAGTTAATGTTATTAGAAAATTGGTGAGAGAAGCAAAGACATTGCGAACAAAACGTGGTACGGAAGAACAGCAAAACAAATATAAAAGAAAAGCTGAAAGACTTACCGAAGAGGTGCTTGCTGCTAAGAAGATTAAGGATGATGATATATCCAAATTTATTATCATCAACAAGAAGAGTCTCCAAGATGTACTGGCAGACCAGACATCTGATGCAAGCAAAAGGATTATGGTGAAGCTAGGGAACCACAAAAGTTTAGCTGAGAGAGTGGCTAAGTTCAAGGAAAAGTTTCCTAGTTACGAGGAGCATTTGGGACCTGGAAGGAAGAAGATAGTTAAATTACAGAGAAAGGCAAGAAAAGATGGCAAGAAAGCTGAACAGTCTAGTGAATTGCAATTGGAAAGCAATGAGGAAAAAATGATTGACAGTGATGTGGAAGATGATCGTGTGGAACAAAGTGAAATATTAGAAAATCAACATACACAAAAGTGTGTGGAGGGTAGCAACACCATAGAGGAAAACAGTACGATGAACAAAGTAAAGAAGAGGGATATAGATTCAGATGGAAATAAGGTTCCACCAGAGTGTGATTTAGAACCAGGTCATATATTACGAATACAACCAAAAAAGGAATCTGTGAAACAAAAGAAACTAAATGAAAAAAATGATAAATCAATTTCTACTAAACATGAATCTAGCATAAAAGTTGATGCACCCAAAATCATAAGCAAGGAGGCAACAGTTAAAAGGTTTACAGATCTTCTACAGGAGGATTGTTCAGGGACAAATTCGATCAAGGAAATTTCCACTGAAGCGAAGAAAGAAAAATTGAAAATTGAAAAAGAAATCGATCCGTTCTTCATGACGGGCGAAGGAGATACTGAGTACTTGAGCGTCGTCGTGCCAAAAATTACGGGCTTGGAAGAGAACGAAGAGAGGGGAGACTATAGAGATAGTGGGAATGAAAAAATGGAGAGAAAATTTTCCAAGGGAAAATTTTTCACAAAGCTCGACGGATCCAATGGCAAATTCGAACATTTAAAATATAACGGTAGTGGTGATTGGAGGCAGGAATCTGGACCACAAAAAAGACTAGGGAGAGATTTCACCTCAAAAACAAAACCAAGAAACGATCTTGGCCCCGCAAAAAAGGTTAGAATGAATTTTCAAACTGCATTTTCAGATCGCTCACAAAACCGAAGCGAAGAAGTGACTGACAGTGGCGATAAGAACCTCCATCCATCGTGGGCAGCCAAAAAGAAACAACAAGAACTACTGAAACAAGGTTTTCAAGGACAAAAAATTGTTTTTGCTGACGATTAAAGAATATGTTCTACATGGAAAGACAAAACAAGCTAGACTAATAATTTAAATAAATAAATTACTTTCTCTTTAACGCGTGCTTACGTTTTTTAAAAACCTATACTTACTTGCTTCACGATTTTAAATTTCCACGTGAAGTTTGCAAATCTGATATTATTTCTTGCCCCACCCTACAGGCCGATGTCGAGGGCACGGATGATTTATTTCAGGTTGACATATCGCAAAACAACGGAACCACAAATATAATTATCGATCTACATTAAGCATGCACTTTCCGATCGTCACTATTCTTCGTTCGAAAATATTTTTCAGTTGATTCTTTTTATTTTGTACAGCGAATAATGACATCGAACCCAATTCCTCTCTAGATACAAACAATCGTAGCTGGAAGGAGCAAATTTCTACAATAAATTTCCAAAATCCCAACAGTCTCCTTCCATCACACAGAAAGGAAGCAAATAAAAAAAAAAAAAACAGAATTCCGTAATTGATAATACATATTCAGCCATATTCATCAAGTAGATCAATTTTTTAGAAAGGATAAAGAAACAAAGGAAGTCTATTTATTCTTGGAGAGAGTGCGTTGTTTCTCAGCATGAGTAACAAGCTGCGAATCAACCGGAAGTCCCTTTCTTCGACGAACAGAGTCCATATACTTCTTGGCGCGATTTCCGCTATCAGCTTTCTCGCCAAAGTGTAAATATTCCTCTTCGGTAGACGGCACCCAATATGGATCTTGTTCGATTACCTGAAACCAACAACAACAAAAAACACAAAAGATTAAATTTTTACGCGACTCTCTTACCAGACTAAGAAGATGAAGCACCAATAGAAGAAGAAGAAGATGCCAAGAAAAAGGACAGGATGAGAGCAGGTTCGGCACCAGGACAAAACTTGTTCGTGCATCGTCTTGCGTAAGCCGGTAGCACTCCGAATTAGCCCCCTCCGCTTCTGTTGGCTGGTTGTGCCCTCTTTCGTTTTCTCGTTTTCTCCTACCCCTCTTCCATCCACCCCGCCCTTCATCCGGACTTCTGAAGTCTCTGGTCCTCTCAGGTATTCATTCTCGCTCACTCTTTCTAAAGAAAATCCAAATGGTGGTATCCTCGTCGCTGTCATCCTCTTCCCACTTCTGTCAGGAACCCCACCATCCTCTCCCCAGTCCCCTGAAACACCGTCGCCATCCTTCCTGCAGGTTTTTTACCTTTTCCCTCCTCGGCCGTATTGAAATTTATAAGATGTGGACACCTGGCTCGACTCTTGCCGGCAAAGGAATAGGCACTGCTTCTCGCTCGTTAGCGTCGGGACTTCGGACTAAATTTTCGAAGGGGGCCCCCGTCGAGCAGCAGATGGTAGCCAAAAGTTTTTGTTTCAGCCAGATTTGTTTTCGTGGTGCTTAGCTCGGCCCTTTGGTATGTTCACTGTTCTTTTCTTTGCTCCTCTTATTTTATTTACATCTAGCTATCTATGTACCTGCGTTGCCTCTTCTTCTTCTTCTTCAGCTGTGCTTCTTGGGAAGAGGAAGATCAGACCGGAGGATACTGAAGAGTAGTTGTCAAGACACTGACAACCTGTTGCTTCTAGGAGCTTTGTTACCTTTAGGTACCCTTTTAAGTTATCCTGCGAGTGAATTTTAGCCTGGCTCTTGAACGTCAGACTTTATATATACATATATATATATACATATACACACATAACTGACTTGGACAAGTGATTTACACGTAGAGATCTCATCTCGGCAGGAATTCCAGTAAAATTCCTGGTGAGTCCTGCAAGTGGAATCCCGCGGGACTCGACTGTCCCCCCTATCATCTTGATCTCTGTAGTAAAATATTCCTATCTCACAGTAGGAATTATCGTCCATCAGGCGTTAACGGGCGAAACTGATGCGTGATTTAACGGGATGATTCAGAAGATCTTATTTACCCCTCGAGCCATTCCAGTCCCACCCTTAAGTTCTTGAGCAACCTCTAAAATCCTTTCTACGCGATTAAAATAATTTTAGGGAGACGGAAATGAAGAAAACCTTAGGTCTGTTAAGAAATAAAATGTCATGATTCGACGTTCATCTCGCGGTAACATAGATAAATACCGTGTACCGTTTTCTATCGGGTAAAATCACAGGGTTTTTCTTGAAGCACGTGATAATCTTCCGGTGAGACAGCCGGGCCCGGCCGGCTCCACGCGATTCTCTGTAAACTTCTCGGCGGCCATTAGAAACAAGCAAGAAGAACGTCCGTTATATTCCCGAGGCCTTAAGACGTTACCGAGCGACCGACCGAAATCGATCGGACCACGCAAGAGAACGCACGCGGCGCAGCATCCGGTTGGCCAAACAGGGAGAGAACACGACACGCCATATCCTAGTATAGGTATATACAAATAAAATGTTTTCCAGCACAGGAATCGAAGAGACAGGTGTAGAGACACTGGTTAGGATTTTATCCATTGGTTTGTGTGTGTATACACACACACACACACGCACACACACATGTATATATATATATATCGTGTAATGGTCACCGCCAGTTGTACCAGTAAACGAGAAAAGAATGTCTCTCTTGGGAGCAACTAGAATAAAGATGGCCAAAGGAAACGGCCATAACGGGTACATGTACTACGGGTTGGTCCTATTGGATCATTTTGTTGGAAACTGGCTTGAGAGGGAGAGAATTACGGGTTGGGTGCTCAGGATGAACGACGGAGTCAGCGACGCGCGTTAATTCGATCGAAAAAGCAAAGGAGCGAGAAGATCATCTTAGAGAGATCCGGAGAAGTCATCTCTAGGAAGCGCACGACGCACGGCAAAACCTACGCCATGGCCCGTGCACCAACCAGTCCTCACTTTTTACTCCTCTCTCCGCTTGGCTTCATTCATTAACTCATTTTTGTTTACAGGAAGCTCTGATGCGGTTCTCTTGGTTACTGCCTGTCTGCTTGACTCGTTCGCTTGTTGCTTGCTGGCTGACGTTGCTCGATGCTGATTTTTCTTTTCCTTTCGTCCCACTTTGATACTTTGCTCTTTCTCCTGTAGGAATCAACTTCTTTTTTTTATTTCTTTTATACACTTGAGATCGGTACCGGATAAGAAATTATCTTTTCGTCTCATTAAGAGATGTATTTCATGATATTTCGATATAGAAGGTTTGTGTACTGTGATGTATTATTATAATCATTAATTATTCGTCATCTTATCAGCTTATGACGTACTTCGTCATTGTTGAGTAACGGTGGATGTCATCCTTTTTTTTTTCCCTCCGCCCTATTTCAGGTAAAATCTTTCATTTCACACTGTTCTTCAATTCTCTTTAATAGTACAGGAGAACCGTTTCCTCTATTCTCTTTTATATTCTCTTCCTTTATCTTCTTCTTCTTCTCGTCTTCAGTGTCCTGCCGTGTCTTGACCCGCCTCAGCACTCGACCACAATGCCAGCCAATTCCTCAGATATTAATGAAGGACTACGAGGACCCGGAGGCGGGCGAGCAGACCCAACCATTTAATTTTCAGGGTGAAAACAAGAATTAAGTGGCAGCCAGCAGAGCTCTACCTGCTGCGTGAAGGTACCTGACTCCATTTTGTCTTTTCAGTATCCAAAGGACTCTAGTCCGGCACTTGATCTCACAGAACGTTTACACCAAGTGGGGTACCCTAACATCGTCCATCCATAGAAAATACCAAGAACCCTAAACAATGACACGAATAAGATTCACAGTGGGCTAGCAGGGATTGACATTACCGACATTATTATTGCACCGTCATCAAAGTCATTCATCGACTTCTTTTTTTTTTTTGTCAACCGTGCAATTTTAACCATTGACCAACCCCGAGCGTCTAGCCAAGTAGCTTTTGAATCGAGAGAGAGAAAAAAAATGGCGAACCGATGCAAAGAAGCTTCATCATCCTAGTCTTCATTCTCGTTCGTGTTCTATGGCTTTTAACGGGGTCCTATGGTGTAAGTGATCTTAGGGCCTTACGACTCTGAGCCTCCAATGAGCAGCGAGATCTGGTGAGGGTATTGAGAGGCTATAGAGGCTGCAACAGCCTGCCGCATTGTCAGCCTGTCACCGGTTGATTGTCTGCATTGTCAATGGGACAATGGCGCGACGGGGGCTTGAAACTTACACCCTGATTTTGCTGCCCGTAGTAACCTCTCTCCCCTGCCCCCTTACCCCAACCTTCCTCCCCATATCCCGGATCCCTGATTTTTCTACTTAGTTAGCGAGGACTAAGGGTAGGGGCCAGGAGACAGAGGGACACCCACGCCTTACCAAAACCATCAGACAGACCCCCATGGCGCTACGTGAAAATACGTCATGAAAAATTCCACTAGATTGTTTTATCCGTTGATGAACGTGATTTTTTTTTTGTCATTTTCAATGTGGTTGCCAAATTTGGTTTCTGTCAGGTAGCAAGATTAGGAATTGTTAGATGTGTGCATTACTCACTTCCCAATGACTGAAGATCAGCTGGGGACTGGCCAATCCTGATGTCTGGGTACGAAGTTCACGAGCCAGTTGGAAGCTCTCGGGCACCGGAAGTGTCGCCAATACGCGGAACTGACCCCCGAAACCCAGGGCACTTTCTGCGGCCACTACGCGACCCTGCCTCTTGCCGAAAGCAGAGTATAATTTACCTGAAACAGTAAAAAAAAAAGAGGATCTCGTAAAAACAAAATCAGCACGTTTCCTTCCTATTGTCAGTCGTCTTATAGAACCTGTATGACAACAAGAAGATACTCGTAATGGCGGAAGCTGCAAGAAGCACGTACCATATCCGTCATACCTAACCGCCATCTCGATTATTCTAAAATAACAGCCCGTTAAAGAAAGAAAAAAACACTATATCCAAAATATTTCCTAGGACTTTAATACTAAACGATATATATATATACCTGCATATACGTATTCACGTAATCACGCACCTGTTTGTTAGGTAACCATGTTTTTCTACCGTGTTTATATTTACGACATACGATCGCTCTTCTCGTCTCCCCTCCGCGCTGCTTACTTTTTTTATCTTTCTCTTACACTACCCCAACTCTCGGATTCGTACATAGTCCCTATATCCGAGAACCGAAGGTATATCCAAGATCAGGTGGTCCATCGTCTACCGATCGAAGTAAGGAGTAAGAGGCGTCATTCGGGAGTCACAGAGCGGAAGCCATCCATATCGAGATCTGCAGATCACGGGGCAGTTAGGTTCGGTTCGACACTCGTTCGTTCGGAACTAATCGCCACGGGCGCATCCTCGGTTAAGATAGGATCTCGCTGCTAATAGGCGACCGTAGGATTTCCTGAGGAACTAGCGAGAGCTACGAGATGATCGCGAGATCACGTTATCTCGAGATTCTAAACAGATGGATTTTACATGTAGAATGGGGATGCTGAGTAGAAATTAATGTAACAGCGTTGTACGAGAGAGATCAGAGGGACGAAAGGTGATTTTTTGGATATTTTCTAAAAATGGTCCAGGCATGCTGCGCTGGTGGAAAAACGTGAAAGGATTGATGGATAGATTTTTTATTTAACCAAGGACGATCGTAGCCATCACTAGAATGGTAAAGATCGACTGTAGATCTTTAGAGATCCAAGACCGACACCGAGCTAGAGATCTCGTTCTCGAAGAGCGCGTTCCTTCGGGCTGCTCGCAGCTTCAGGCTTCCGGTCGCGCCCTGCGGCACCTGCCTGCACCTGTCCCCCCCTACTTCACTCGGTCTCTCCCCGCCCCACCAATTCCCTTCAGCCTCCTTCACCTTCGTTCACCTTACTTCACCTTACTTTACCTTACTTCACCTTACTTCGTAGCGCAACCCCCTGTCCCCAGCCTCTTTACTTCCATCCACCTCTTCCCTTCAGCCTCTCCTATATACTTGTACACCAGCGACTTTAAGTCTACATCGCAAGCAGCGGCTCTCAGGATCGAGTATGACAATACCAGACCAGTCGATAGCACCCTATACATATAAGGTGTCCAAAAAAAAAACAAAGTACCCAAATCAAATCTATACGCAATAATAATAAATTACCGTCTACGTTATAATGCCATCTTCACGCGTATCAATGAAAATGATAATTTAAAACAATGAAAAATACGTCAATCGCTATTACGAACGGTGCCTAAGGCTTTGTACCTGTGACTGAACGCGCTCGATACCTCCTTGGTTAACGTAAGTACGCTTTGCACGTACCTGAAAGCTGCACGTACTCAGGTACTCGGGTGCTTACGCACGTGAGTATGTAGAAAAGCAGGCGCTGCTCTACCAATAGCCAGAGGTGAGTGAGGTGAACCAGTATAGGCCTAGTCGGCAGAATGATAGAGGAGAGGAGAGAAAGGGAGGCCAGAGAGGGAGTGAATGGACCGCAGTCTCCATCAATGAATCAGGGGTTCTCAATCGACAATGTAACACTATGATTTTACATTAAGACGAGCGTCACCTGTTCGGTATGCCAATGACTGTTCGCTTTAAACGTTTTTATCCTAACTCTTTGCTTCAAAAATGGAACTACCGAGAGAATCGTACATTTTTCGGATTTTTCTCATAATCCCAGAGATTTGCAGGTTCATCGATTTACTCGAACTCCTATCATTTTCGGATTTTTAGTTTCAGAACGATGAGCTTCAAATTGTGGGCGAGGGATAGAGCTGTCGTTGTTCGAAGGTATTTTGTTATGTGGGAATTCCGATTGATTGATAAGAGTGCAGGTGGTGCGACAGGCATCGATTGATCGGGAGCGACTCTCAACTTCTAGAAATCTGATCCATCGCCCACGATGGATTCAGACGCTTGGTACGCCCACGCAGGCACTTACATACGTGGGCACAACTATGTGTGCCATTGCCTTCCTTCCCTCTTGTAAACGCGTGGAGAAGCCGCCATTGCGTATCTATATACGCGCGTAATCTTTGTATATACCTTTCGATGGTGCAAATACGATTTGCGTAACTGCGCGCTTCGTTTACACCGAACGGGTGTGTTTACTTTCTATGCTCCTCTACGATAATAATGTACATAAAGATTTATTTTGACAGCTGTCAAATTCATGTGAAATCGAAAAAAAAAAAGAAGTATACAGACACCTTCTCTTACTCATTTACCTGATAATTTTCAGTTTGTCATATACACCCAGTGACGTAGTTATTCCATAAAATTTCGGAAAACAGGTGAAATACTCAAAATCTTAATTTAGTGGATTCGCCTGAAAGCTCCTCGAGTGCTGCAAGGGATAGGAAAGGCTCTTAAGGTTCTGCAGGACTAATCGTACCCCAAGAAAGAGAATAAGAAGTTGAAGGTAGAAGTGCTTAAACAGCAAGTAATAATTCATAGTAGATTGTATAAGGGATAAAGGGTGGCTCATTTAGTCTTAAAGTCGAACCGGAACAGGTAACCTTCAGGTAGCCATCAAAGGGCTATTAATAACGTAAAATAAACGAATAAAGAAACGAGGGATCGAAGGGGTAGAGGAGGGGGGTCCACAAAAGAGAAGAAATAAATAAGAGAAAAAAAAGGTAGAGAACGTGACTAGGTAAAACCTTCGTCATGGCTACCACGTCTCAAACGAGTCTCAGTCTTGCGAGCAATGAGACTTTATACTGAGATCCTATTAAAGAGAATATAAGTAACGAGGAGTACTACTTGCCCCCCATCACCCTCCTTCATTTATCCTGATAATAATAATGCCGGTACAGTCCGTGCGGCCTAAGTACTCGTACAACCATATACTACTACTACTACTAGCAATGTACATTCACTGGGAGTGTCAAGCCGTAGCGTGGAGTAACGGATACTTTCCCGATAAACGGTACAAGTTTTCTCTCTTTCATTGCGTAAAATTCCGAGAATTCACTATAAAGTGAAAAAAAAATAAAAAATAAAAAATGAATCTCAAGATACCTGATAAGCAGATAACGACAATGCAATGGCTGCAGTGTCTTGAACGTAAAAGGGAATGAATGAAAGAGACAAATATGTCAGGTACACTTATGCGGCTGAATGAGGAATGCATTTATGCCTTAATAACCTGTGCATTATGCACTATGCACCGAGATCCAGCAAAGGTGCAGTGAGGTAAAGTATATAAAAATGGCCCTCGGAGTCGAGAAGGAAGAAAAAGGCCGCGGGCGCGGAAGACGAAGGCGAGGGAACCTCCACCTGGGGAATAGGGGATAGAGTGGGGAGGGGACCACTCACTCACTCTGCTGCAAGAGTAAGAGGAGAGTCAGTGGAGAGGGAGAGAGACGTTTTGAGGCACCCATTCATGCTTTGCCTCTAGCCTAAGAGTCCAGTTCACCACAGTATACCTTCGTGTATCCCGTGGGCGCCATTCTACGCCCGGCACTCACCTACTACTCAGCCACGAGTCATCCGAGTCATTCGAGTCAAGCGAGCCACCAGTGGATCTACCTTCTTCGTCGAATTACGAGTCGGTTTTCTACGATTGAGAAAAAGTGACTGATCCAAGATTCAAGAGTGATAGTAGATGATTGGTACATTATAAAAAATTGTCGAGAGTGATTGATTCATCGAAGATCATTGATCCTGGGTGAAGATCGAGAAACAGAATAAATTATCAAGTGACACTTGGATCGCGATTTGATTAACGTTTTAATTTTGGTACTGTCTTGTTATTCGTCTTGTATTATTTTGTCAGTAACGTTTTGTACCGTCACTGTTATGTGATCTATCGATCATTAAAGATCGTCATAGATCGCAATTGATCTTGAGGATACTGTGTAAGGAGTCGAGAGTCCCGATTGCTGCGGTCCGTTACCAGTTGTCCTTCGAAGATGGACTTCAAGTGAATCCTTATTAGAGACTATAGTGCCTTCTTGATAACTTGGTATTTTTTTGTTGGTTTCTATTAATAAGAGAATCGTCGACGTGGTATAAAAGATAAAGGGGCTTTATTTATTTTTTGTTGTTGTTGCACTTTTACCGAGACTGTTATGTGATAGGTGCGTGCGATATGAAGTGTGAACTGCGTTGAGTCAAACTGTGTGTCGCACTTTAGATCCTGTGATCTAATGCAACCGGTTCAGTAAAGGAGACCTGAATAATAAAGAAGCAGTAAAAGGTTCGACGATTTAAAGAGATATAAAGAAAAAAACAAAAAAAAAACAAAGACAAAATAAAAAGTGACAAGACAAAGGGGATCCGGAGATTATATTATCTCTTCGTCAAGATGAAGAATCTCAGAGTGCTACTGTGCCTGGCGGTCAACATCTGTATCCCGGTAACGCGTGCCAGTCTCCTAGGAGTCGAACTCGATGAAGCCGGCGAGGAGTTCCTCAACGAATATTTGTCCTTGGACGAGAGTAGATACCTGGCGGAGCTCCAGGAGTTTCAGGACGCGGCCATCGAGATTGACTTGATTGACAGCAAGAAGCACAGGCATCCGCATCAGGAGCCAAGAGTCCTGTATCAGATTGGGGTAAGTTCTGTGAACGTCGCGACAGAGACAGGTCAAGGGTTGTTTACCCAATTGTTTCTATATAATATAGGCGTAAGAGTATAGTGATTAGACAGTTTGACGTAATACGTTGCAGTTTCTAGATCAAAATAGAACCACGGGTAGTGGGGATTGCTTTGAGTGGATACATTATTATTCAAAACGCAGGCTTATAGTCAAGGCTGGTCCAGGGATAAGACGATATCTCGATGTCTGTCCTTTTCTTTCTCTTGATGTTTTCATTAATCGACATTATCCTTAATTGGCTCACGTCTCGCGTTTACCAATGCAAAACTTGAGACCTGATAAGAGACAGTGATTCACTGAGAGGGAGCGTCGATTAAAAACAAGGAAGAGAAAAGAGAAGAAAGAAAGAGAGAGAGAGAAGGGAGCATATTTGGTATTTGCACAATCCTCGAGGCCAAATAGAGCCGTTATCTGAACAAATGGTTGTTGTGAGCCAATCAGGCACGGGTGCTCGTATCTCTTAGTACAGCAGTGATTCAGTCAACAGGAAGTGTAGGAACCTGATACGAACTTCTGTGTCGGCGGATTGACTGTCAGTACAGTTTGTTTATCGTTCGATCGATCCACGTTGCGTAATTCGACTAGACGAAGAACAGTCTCCGCCACATTAGACAATCAAGTCGAGTTTCAGTTTTTGTTTTTCCTTTCGTAAGCTTAAGCAAGTCCCGGGACTTGGTACAGTAGGAGTTTGCTATGATAGCTTTGAGACATTCTCCGATTGTCCATGGATCGACGTGAGAAGAGACAAGAGGAAGGAACGGGTAAGAGATCTCCTTGGAGAATCCAGACGCCTGGCGTCTCGACGTCGTTGGATTTCAGTGAGGATTTACCGTGACATTCCGAGGATACGCGGTTAAATTATGCGCTTATGGAGCCAAGGAGGCGAGTAAAAACATCGCCTGGAGCAACGAGTGGCGCCCACTCGACGAGGTTCGAACCTGTTGCCTGGTTTCCCGGCTGGTTGCTCGCTTTGCCATCCAGTTGGTTCGACGTTCGAAGGTGCGTTCTGGAAGAGAAGGGGAGAGAGAGAGAGAGAGAGAGAGAGAGAGCGACAAGCCCTCTTCATTCATAACAAGTCGTCGAATCGAGTTCAAGCTTTTTATTTTTCTTGTTTTTTTTACTTCTTCCTCTTTTTCTTCTTTCCCCCCGATGCTTTCGAAGAATGTCATCGGGCATTACGTACTACGCGCACGCGCGAAAACACTGGCGCCAGTTGGCGTCGGCATCGCGAGGAATATTATTTTTTCGAACGAAGCTAAACGAGAACGATATTCAGAAGAAGGTCCAAAGAGAATGCTGTTGGTCATCCGCTTCATCATCGTTACCTTGACGGAGTCTGCAGACATTTTTTCGCAACCACTTCCGGTACTTCGAGGAGCTGTCCCGGTACTCCAACGACTGTCGAGAGTCTTTACGAGAATTTATTAACGCCAGGGAAAAAATAATATTAAGAAGTCCTGGGGTTTGCGCTCATCGGACCGGATTCCTTGAGCTCATCCTGCCTTCACTTCGCTGTGCTGGTTCAGGGTGAATTCAGGAGGATCAATTCTCCCCTGTTCAGGTGGCGAAGATACTTCACTGTCAGGATGGATGTTTACCGGTAAACCTCGTGACGCTGTAAGCCATCGTCACCCCTCCCTTCCTCTCTCTCTCCACCCCACCATCTCTTTGACTCTCCTACTGCTCTCTCGGTCATCTGCGAGCTACGCGGGTGCCAGGTGTCATGTTCGTTGCGGTCGTAGAAGAAGCGAGAGACGCGTGAGAACTTCCGGATGGTTTCGTAAGGCCCTTCCGGTCCCCTATTATTCCATTTTAGTTTAGCTGCCACCGTTTCAATTCCATCCCGTCGTCCTAGCTCAATCCCTACCTATGGACAGGACGTCACAGACCTATAGACCCAAGACTCCTCTCTTCCACTTCCATTTCCACTTCCTTCTCCTTCACATCCGACCTTCTCTTCTTGTTTTCTCCTTTTGCTACCCTCAGTTCCAGGTCACCGCACAAACGACCCCTCCGCCCCATATCCAGATATCTACACCCAGTCCTTCCCCATTCATCCCTTCTTGGCCGACTTCCTTTCGAGCTTCATCCATTCACTCAGCATCGCAGCCATTTTACAATTCTGCTACGTTCGTTCATTCATTCATTCACCAGTTCAGACTCCACCGTTCTTAAAAGTCATTCACCGTGTAGAATGTGGGTCAGGGTTCACAGTTCGGTATACAGGAAGTAAGGGATGAAATTTTACGACTTTTAAGGTTCACTTTACGAGCAGACTATATCAGGATTGGATAGTGGTTAACGGTCAGGCCAACGATACTTAGGGGTGGATCCTACTAGTTTCATGCTATCCCATTCATCATGGTCGAGCATATAATTTTGCATAAGTGGCATAGCACGCACCTCTATATTTCTACAAGTATGTTAATCATCTGTTTACGTTTTGTCAGTTGATCTTAGAATCTGGAGACCGTATATGACGAGGATCAAGTCGAATGACGCACGCATAACGATATCGGGCAATGAATTATAGATTCGATATTGCCAATTAAATTCGTATAAGAAAGAATCGCACGGTCGATTCATACAAATTGTATTACACGTATTAACAATCTTCTGAGAGGAGGATCCTCTTACCACGACTTCGACTGATAATTAATTCTCCCTCGAGATGGCGAACCTTAAATGTCTTAGAAAAATATTTACGAGCTATATCCAATATGGTCGCCGAGGATGCAAATGACGCACAAGCGAAACGGCCACCTCCGCTCGATTAAATTAATTGGATGCCGGGAGTGAGCGAGGCGGGAGACAGAGGGAGGGAGGTAAAGAGGAGATAACTGACCAAAAATAAAAAAAAAGAGTTGAACCAGTGAAAGAGCATCGATGAAAAATAATATGAGCTGATCAATCAATCGATTCAAAAGTCCTAGATCTATGTGGGTCGAAGTAACGCGCCAGAGGTAATTCGAGTTTCTCTCTCCTTCTCACTATTCTTTTTTTATATATATATCTCTCTCTCATTCCTTTTTTTTTTTGTCTTTGGCTGCCCCAAGGCACTCCGATCTTTCACGATGGCTTAGAAATCCCTTTGTAAGGATATGACGTGTCGCTCGTTTCAAACGTATTACGCAAAACCTTTTTAGCGAAGGCGGAAAGCGAGGATCGAAGAAAAAAAGTAAATGCAAAGAGTCAAGTGGCTTAATGGCAAAATCGACGGAAGGCCATTTCCTCTAAGATTTCTTTTTCTCGGTATAACGTCAGACTTCGTCGCGAGACACCTATAGCAACAATCTAATTCGCCAATCTCGATCACGATGGATCAATCTTTGTAATTCTTTTCTTTTCTTTTTTTTTTTTTCATCCAATTTTCTTATTCCTCGTTGACTCAAATCATCGATCAGACCTCTGGTACTTTGGGATTGGTCCAGTTAAGGATTGCTGATTGATCATTCGGCACAGTCAATCTTGACCAACTAAAAAGTGACTGGGATGATTGACAGGAGCTGCTAGGGCTTCTACGTTTGCACGTATAGTAGACGTAACCGGACAGGACGTGCGTGATTGCCTCATTGACTGGATTGACTACCTCTGAATGAAGCTGTTACAGAGTCGACTGTTCTTTTACGGGCTGGAGCCAGATATTCGAATCTCTTACTGCGTCACTCTGCATTTTTTTTTTATGGACTGAAAAAAAATGCATAATCTTTTTAAATTATATCTCCATCGATTGGCCCGCGATATCTTCCTTGGTAACGTTATTATAAGATTTATAAAATAACAAATCCTACGAAAATACGTATAGGACATTTTTCCGCTTTCTTGCTTTAAGACGACCGGTTACCATAAGGAATTGTGTACTGGGATGCTGGGGGTACTGGTAGTTACGCGGCAGAACGATCGATCTTCCGCTTAATTGTCGGTAACGACTCGACTCGTTAAGGATCTTCCCAATTAAAGTACGCTCTCTACGGTTTTAAACGAGGCAGCTTAATTATTATTGTAAAATGATTACTGGAAGCGATGGCTACTTATTGCTTCCATGGGGATAAATAAAAGTAATTTACATTTTTTCACTGTACATATAGTTACAATGTGATACCGGTAAAAAAAAAAACCTGTACCTTACAACCAGTTTGGACCATATAAAATCGTACAATTTTTTTTTTTTTTTTATAACAAGGATACTTATCCCCAATTTCTTATGGGAGCTTTAGAAGGTTGTTTTTATCCAAGAGTAATAAGACTTCTGACGTCAGCAGTTCGAGGGTCTTATGGGTGGCGGAGTACTATGTTAAGAGTTGAAGCTATTAGTGTCCTTTTTTTTTTTCAAAGACTCAATACAGGTAACGTTAGGTTGGGTAAAGGAGGAAGGTAGGATCAGCAGGGTTAAAAGGATGTTTTGATCCGGTGGCAAGAACCACGTGGTCGGCTATGTCATTGTGACCGTTGGAGTGGGGTCTTCCGGTTCATTCTATGCGCAGACTTCCGCCATTTCTTAAGGAAGCCTATTCAGCCATTATTTCACTACCGGCAGAGACTAATTCTCGGTCCGGGGGCCTCTTTGTGGCCTCGTTCCTCTTTCTCTCTTTCCTTCCCCTCCTTCACCATCGTTCTATCTTTTACCATCCAACTCCGTAAGAAATATCCGGCGCGAGAAAAGTCCACCCGGAAACGGAAACGCTAAGGAATCGCGCCTATTTCGAGATAGTCCCTTTTCTTTATCTTGCCAAGCAATCCCCGTGACTATTCACTTTCTTGCAGGTATTATTATTTTTCACTTTAAGAGGCTCGCAGCCATTCGAAAACAATGGAACGTCCATAGAACGTCGACAGGATGTCTTCGAAGCGATTAAAAGTACCTCGGGGAACGTTCTAGGGAAGTTTGTGTTACGAACAAATTTAGCCTTACAATTTTTGCATCATTTTACAATCAACAAATTGACAACCATTGTTATTTTTTTATTGACATTTCGATAGTCGGTATCAAATTCCTCGATAGCCTACCAATAAATCCTGAATAGCGATCGTCTTTGAGCTCCTACTTTTTTTATCCCAAGCTGACTGGGACTTTACGGTCATTATGGAAGCCTTTAATAGGATTGTCGGATTACGTAGTGGCACTTCCGGCATTAACACCCTACAATACCTATATCGGCCAAGATTAACAGATTATATAATACAAAAAAAATTCCTTATATACTTTCCAATTTCTGTTCGAAGACTACGAGAGAAATTTCTTTAGGATATATTACAGGCACGACTGATGAATCTTGATCAGGACACGTGTTCGAATAAAAATGGCAGCTTTACTCGAGGAGGAGGAGGTTAAGGTTAAGTAACCTTAGACACTGTGATAAAGTCAAAATCCGAAGGTCGTTCTGTCTACACGAAGTACATAGATGCCATAAGGAATTTCTATATATCAAGGCATTTCCCTACGTGACCACGTACGCCTATATATTACCCATATATAAATACACATACGTCTTTTACCTTATGTATACCTAGGTAGCAAGGAGTCGAGTTATCTGACGGCATTCTGAACATTCCTGCGCGTTCTCATAAAAAAAACTTCATAACCAGGGCTGTACAATGCAGATGGTGGTACATAAGTTTTTATATACCCATATAAACAGTGATGTTAAATTGGTTCTGCGGCATGGACACATTTTTTTTCTCGATGAAAGAAGCATTTCAAAATTCTTTGAGAATACGTGAGAGTGGCAGGTAACAAATAAAAAGAAGAAAAAAATTCAGTAAAATTTCAAAGTGGAAGAACCCAAAGTTCCTTACCCTACGTGTATGCAGGTTGCGTAGGGAATATTGAATAGTAGCGTAAGGCCAGTAGTCTAATTCAGATCAGTCCTGGGTAGTAAGTGTCAGACCCAAGGGGGATGTTTTACGATGTTGGTAACGTTGTTCCAGATACCAGTGGGGTATTTATATACAACGAAATATCGTTCTACTGTAAGAATAAGATAAGATAAGTGTCTCTTTTGGAGAGGGTGACGTAGAAATTCAGTAATCTTACACTGTCGCTGGAGAATAAACTTTGGCATAGTCAAGGAAGACCTACGAGGTCAAGAGAGACGAAACCATAGAAATCTGAAGAGATGAGTTCAGTACCTGGGATAAAATCAAAGAAGAGACTCGGTCACGTATGAGCACATTTTGCTAGAGTGTGATAGAATGGGAGAAAGAGAAAAAGAGAAAGAGAAAGAGAGAGAGAGAAATAACTATAGCCACGCAGCTACTATAAACACACGTGTAACATACGTGAAGGTGGTGGACAGTGTGTGAATGTGGTTATTGGACCGGAAGCTGAGGGCCCGTGGGGCACGCAAGCAAAAACACCTTACTGGACCACTCAGTTCTCCCCCTTTAGGTCTCCCTGGTTGCCTTCCGTTCTATTCTCCCGGAGCACCATAACAAGCGCAATCCCACCATAGCCGGCTCTCTTGTCAATCTCACATTTTATCTTGCGGTTGTGCAACTCTCATGGCGCCTACGACGAACCGGCTCCATTCATACCAGAGCCAAGGCGCATGCGCATTACCATTCTATTTCTTCTTTTCAGCATTCTTGAGCGTCCTTGCTTATTCATTTATCGATCGACGTAAAATATATCGTCGTTATCTTCCTTCAGGAGAGCGAGGAGGAATTGCCCGAGTGCTCGGATAGAAGCGAGGTATGCAGCAAAGTCGATCTTTACGGGGCACCCTGGGTGGAGAGACAGTGTCGTTGTCCAGGAGGTCGTTCTTGTCCGAGCAGTCTTCATGCCGACGACGGCCACACGATCGTCGACAAGACACGACAGTATAAGCTGTGCGAGCCAGTCAAGCGTTTGCCGATTTGTCGTTACTTCAAGTGAGTCTGATTTTTCATTAAAATCAATTTTATCACCGCGTTAGAGAGTGGAAGGATTCATGATTATTATTTTTTTTCTAGGGACGTTACGTGGACACTGGCACCTGGTGGTGGTCTTGGAAACGCCACCGTCCAACGGGTGCACTGTAGATGTCGACCAGGTAGCGTACCCTACCTGGTGCGACGGCAACCACACAGATCACCCGAAGGAAACCCTGGTTTCATTTACGCCTTCGCCTGCTCTCCCCAAAGCGTCAGTATCAATCTTTTGCTTATCGTCACCCGCCATGTTGTTCCTGATGTATAGCTCTACCACGGGGGAACGAAGTTACCAAATGGAAAATGAAGTTTGCCAATTTCTTTCTTACAGAGGCTACGCTGTCAGCATAAAGAACCGTGCAGGCTGTTCACAGTGCGCAAGAGAAGAAGTTCTCAGTTGGAGGAAGTGAACGCGTCGCCATTGTGCCAATGTCCCAAGGGACACAGATGTCCGAGAAGACACACGGATCCAGGATCGTTACCGGCAAGATCGTACTCCGGAGTTCTCGAAATTAAGACCTACAGTGGCTACTGCGTACCGTCCCATCATACCGAACCGGTCTATACCCTCTGAATAGTACAGATTACATAATCCTCCATTAAAGAAGGTACCCGTGCGTTCGCGTTTTACGTGTCCACTCGCCATTAACGCTCCCCGCTATCCCATTGTCATTTTATTGTCTGCCCGTGACACGATCATTAACGCGCGACATCTTTGATCATAGTAAAACATACTTTACGTTGAGAATTCAGTTCTCCGTTTTACCGATAGACGGTAACGTTTTAGACGCTCAATCGCACAGTGGCGCTATGAACAGTGTGACGGACATTACTGGCAACTGAGTACTCTTTTACTATGGATTCGATTGTTTCAAAAACAAAGATTCCTCAAGAGTGCTCATAGGGATACCGATAGGTAGGGGAAGAATTTTTGGAAAAATCAATCAAGGGTCGAAATTATATATGAGGGTGTGTGGATGCGTGCGCTTTGTGTCTGTGTCTCTGTATGTGTGTGTGTGCTATATGATAGAAAAGAAAAATTCGAAGAGTGGCGCGAACGTACGTCTTATCTTTGTCGGTAGGACATAAAAAAAAAGAAAAGCTTTAAAGTGATGAGGATGATAATGTTAAGCGTGCGACAATACGGTGTTATTCTGTTACGACATACAGATTTTCGTTATTTGTATAGACAACTGTATAGAGCATTCCTTTAGAGATATTTCTTGTCTCATTTATGTAATACCATTATTAATAATTATTGTTTCCATTTTCTTCTTCCTCTATCACTTTTCCCAGACCCCCTTTCTCCTTCTTATCCCTCTCGCTACAATCGCAATCACGCGCTATTACGATCGCCCGTTATTTTACCCGTTGTCAGTTTACATATTATATATTCATTATTACCATTATAATTATTATACTCTATTATTATTATTATTATTATTGCCGATTTAACGTTTATAGCACTTCATGCCATTATTATCTGTATATATTTACACGCGTAGGTATAACACTATTGATAAGCGACTACGCAATGAGCGTTGAGACGATTTGACATCGACGACATTCACGTTTGTATAATTTTTCTCTATTTTTTTTTCATTAATTTAATAAAGTATATCACGATACTGTTAAGAAGCTTTGTACGAGTTTATCGAGAAAAATCTTACCGGTTATTTGTTCCAATGAGTAAAAAAAAAAAGAAAAAAAAAAAAAGGGTATCAGGTTGCATTAATATACGGTGGACTCTCGTTAGTTGCACTCTCCTCGGTTTCACATGCTTTTCTTAATCCTTTTCTTTCGCACTCGAGTTGGCCCTTGACTTTTCCAGCGAAATCGGTCCCGTATCGAGCGTAGCGCAGCGATCGAAGCATCGCCGAGTTACGCTCCGTGTGTCTTTCAATCTTTCCGGAGTGAAACTCGAGTGGTGTGCGAGAGCGGAGGTTCAAGTTAATTGCACGTTTCTCAAAATTCTCTTCTCCTGCAGCCCCAAATGTGTGCGAGTAACGAGAATTCACTTTATTGAGAAAATATTTGTCTTCACGGACTTCCTCTTCGTTAACGTCAGTCGGTAATGCAGAGAGATTTCAGTCATACGGTCACGTGGCGCAATCTGTTCGTAAAATGTATTTAAAGTTTTTTCCTTGTAGATTACATTGAGACGCAACCGAATACTTTTTTTTTTTTAGACACACACTAAGTGTTCGGTTCCAGTAACTTTCCCGGAAGTGTATATAATATAACGCGGTGCTTTCGTTTCCACTATGTATCCTGTAGTAATTATTATATATATTATTTATACATCCTTCGCATATAAGGAAGATACAGCCTCTCTTGATTTTCTCTACTATTCCCTTGACCAGCTTTATTTTCTTCCTTTCGCATTAAACAGGCACCCGTTTACAACATTCAAAACTTCCGTTCTCGTTTCCCAGTTAATCAACTGGGAAAGATTGATAATTCAAATTTCAATTAGCAGATCTTCTCTGATAAGGTATTCTTATCAGGTCAAGAGGAATCCACGATAAGGATCTCCCCTGTAGACTCGAAGAAGGATTCTCTTTGCATGTAAAGTTTCGTTTCTCTCTGTTACGTGCGCATCCTGAGAAATTACAGGATCAACGAACCCACGTGCACAGGAGCACGTATGGTCCGCACATATGTGAAAGGGACGATAGCGAGTGACGTGTTGTTAAAAAAATATTATATATAAATAAAAAAATTTCCGGGAAGTCAGAAAATTTGTAAAAAAAAAAAGGACTTCCTGATCTTACGCGACATTTCGTAAATTCTAGCAATTGTTCCGTCAAAGATGGCGGAAATAATCGATTCTCATGGAGTAGAAGGTATACGTGTAAAGTCCACATATGTATTGCCAATCACGATAAGGGACTTTCGCAACACCCTATATATTCAAGTGAAGTCACTGATTGATCAATCTTAAGAATAGGAAGTAGGAAGATGGGTATAGAGTTGTCTATGGGAACGTTGCGGTCCATCACCTTCGCAGCTTCCAACCATCTTCCTGCTCCGTACTCTGTATCTAATAACTTATAAGAGACACTTGAAGTTGAAGTTGAAAGAAACACTTGAAGTTGATGAGATTCTAAAAAAAGATGAAAGTAAACACCAGAGGCATTACTGCCCAAAATAGAAACATGAACCCATAAGTAA
This sequence comes from Hartigia nigra, assembly GCA_031001745.1. NCBI lineage: Eukaryota > Metazoa > Arthropoda > Insecta > Hymenoptera > Cephidae > Hartigia > Hartigia nigra. The sequence continues at coordinate 93,255 of JARPRG010000068.1, read as the reverse complement.
TAAAAAAAATTCAGAGAATTTAAAATAATAAAAATTCGTCAAAATCAAAAGTGGAAATGGCGAGAAGTGAATTTCTCTTTAAATCTCTCGAGTCGCAATTTGTAATCGTATCTCGCTAAGGTCCACACGTGTATATCTATGTATGTCGATGCACACAAGGCATTCACTGTAACACGAGGACAATGGCAGCCAGGATGCTGCACTCTAGGAAGTCGCGGAGCAAGAAGAATAAGAAGAAAAAGCCAAGAGGTAGAGAGAATGTTTTGCAGTTTGTCAATCAGCCTTTTTGCGCACTCCAAGAATTCCATTCGTTCGCCACTCGACGTCCGCGTCGCGTCTGACTACCATCCATCCATCCATCCATCCATCCATCCATCCATCCGTCCGTCCATCCACCCAACAGTCGTCCCTGCACCGTAGGCCACACGGTTGCCAGACACTAGAGAACAAGCCCCAGCCATGCTTACATTCAGCCAATAACATCAGGAACAGCAACGACAATGAAAAAGCTACAAAGAAAGTTATTTTGAATTAAAAAAAATTCGAGTAACTAAAAAATAACATCGGGAATATCCCGTGATCTTTGACCGTTAAAGAAAATACGCGATCTGGCACAAGTCAGTGAAAATAGAAATCACGTGGCCAGACGTCAATATGGAGAACTTCATAGATACGTCCGTACCTGCCTAGGCCACGTGCAGTTTCTTAAACGACAAAACTGCAGAGCAAGTTGCAATTTCACGTGAAGTTTCTCTTTTGCTGATTTTTATTGTTATTTATTTCTTTTTTTGTTTTCTTTCTTTCTTGTTCGTTTTCAAAAACGCTCGTCAGTCACTTCTAGAAAGCAATCTTGGTGGCGTATGTGTTTATACGTATACCACGGGGATAATATCGTGATTGCTGGAACGCTGATTAGCCAGCAAGAGAAGCAGCAAGAGAAGCAGCAAGAGAAGCGGGTATACAAGGATTGAAAGGCAAGCGAGAAACTGAGCAATTGAGCGAGAGAGATATAAAGCGAGCGAACGTGTAGCGATGCCTCAAGAAAGAGTTTCAAGAGAGACTACCTGATGTATGAAATAATGACGACACTCACTCTCTCGCACTCTCTCGCTACAGAGAGACTTGATACTTGCCTGATTGCTATTCGTGCTTAATTTCTGCTTTATTATTTCTCATTTCTCTCTCTCTGTTTTATATTTTCTAAAGCATTTTTTGCTCGCGAGCGCTCGTGTTCGCCCGATAGAACCAGACATTATAGGAGTCCCAGTGAAACAAATAAATCAGTGGCACTTTCCCGACGGCATCTGGGCCAGCGACGCCGAGCGTCGGTACGGCTCGGCTAGGCTAATTATTTCCAGCGGTTAACAACGAGGGATAAAACCAATCGGGCGTTGCTGGTTTTGTTTCTGTGTCAGAGGAAAGTATCGTTAAAATCTAATAACTTGAAAAGCCCCCCTGCCCGGTGTCTACGTCTCTCGATGAAACGGGCCAATGAACATCCCGTTGCTCCATTCGGAAAGTTCGACTTCTTTCTGTTATGTAGAATATAACAGTCTATTAATTCAAACGTCAAAAGTTTGTATTTTCACCGATTCGTTCCTTCGTAAGGAATTTAAGATTGAGTCGAGAAAAGCAAAAAAAATGGAACAACTTCGTTTTACATGCTGGAAGATTCATTCGAGCAGCAAGGATGTCGGATTTTCTTCGATAATAATAATCGAGGGGAAGGAGCAAAGACGGCTGAGCGAATGCATGAGGAAACGAAGAAATCAAGAAAGTAAACACAAGTGAGCAAACGTAAAGAAAAAGAAATGAAGTGGCGAAGAAAAAAAAAATGACCAAGAGGGTTGCGAGCATCGCGTTTCATTAGGATTAAACTTTAATTCTATATACGTTCTGCTTAATGGCTTACATAGAGATGCTCCGGCAGCCATGACTCCATCCTAGCCGTAGTAGATCTAGTCTAGATAGTGCCGCCTTGAAAAGATAGTTTGATGGGAACTAGAGCAATTTCATGCTCAATACATTTTTTCCTGCTTCAGCGAACAGGCAAATGCTCTTGGTCGTTGTTGCTCCTGTTGCTACTGCTTCTTCGTCTAATTCGAGTTACATCCTGACAGTACATTTGATCACAGCAAAATCGAACTCGAAACTAAAGCTAAAAGCTGATTGTCTATGTCTATTATTATTCGTCTTTTCTCCTTTTCTTTCTCGCGCACGTTACACATTTTCTCCGGGCTCGTTCAGCCATTGGCCAGCCGCCGCTACTCTTTTTTTTCTTTCCAGCTGATTGCAAAGTAGTGCCATTCTCTAACCTTACGTATATACGCGAGTCGATTGATTTCAATAATAAGAAAAAATTCAGGTCACGTATAATCGATATCGATTAATAATATTTATCACGATAGTATCGAACATTTAAGATGACATAGTATAATTATATTGTTAAGTATCGATATGTGCATAGAGCAAAAAACAGACTTCGTCGGGACGTCTAGATTGTTTGTATGACCCGATGTGCGCGGGACGCGTGGGTGACGTCATTTACATTTTAAATTATATACACATGTAATATACGACGATAACAAAAACATACACAGGGATGCGCGTGACGCAATTTCCGCATGCGTTATTCAAATATCACTCGACTGTTTACGCAATGAGAATTTGACACAATAAAGATTCGTATAAAATGTGCTCCGACAAGCAAAGTAATATCGTTTCGATTTCGTGTGATAAAAAGAAAAAATATGTTTTAAACCTATCGGAGATCTACAATATTTATTTTGTTGAATTCAATGTTATGAATATCAAGATAAAAGATGTTTTGACTATCACGTAATATTTTTCCCGCCAAAGTCAATATTTTCTCCAATTTTCATTTCCTGGCAACGGATGATCAACAATCGCATGTCCGTTTCTGACTCTTTACACATGTTTTTTTTTTTTTTTTTACGCCCCGTACTGCTACCCTTTCGCGGAATATCATTCTAAGAGACGTCGAATACCTTAAAATGAAAAATCGGATTCGATCAAAACCTCTGGTTATAGGATGGAGGACAGGTGTGGGAAAAATTAAAAAAAAAAAAAAAAGGATCGATAATCGATCGTTAAATATTCTCGACAAAGAGATAAGAGTATTAATTGACGACGCGGCTTCGCGCTTGGATGAACTTTCAATCGGTCAAGTTCCGTCGCGATAAAATATACGTGAAACGGACCCAAACTTCAAGAGAGGATTGGCAAGATGACGTCGACTAGGATTCCACGGTAGTCGCGGTTTCTGGTTGGTTGGTAAGTGGGACTAGCGGGGACTCATAGGCAGGACCCCTTCTACGAGAAGCCGCAGTCGGACTCGAACCCCGAACCCAACGTGGTATCTTCAACGTATAAACCACGTCCGTCATAAGGCCCAAAGTCATTCCGTCAGAAATCATTAATCTTCCACTTGATGACAATTTTACATTCTCACCTATACCTAACGTAGCAAAGTCATCAAAAATTGCATTTTCATCACGCGTTATCAATTAAGTGACAATACGTCGTCGTTATCGACACGTGGGTGGTAGTACAGTGAAAGAATTTCCAAAATCAAACATAAAAAAAGCCTTCAAACTTGCTTGGTAAGTCTAAGCGGCGTATTTTATTTTTTTTTGTAATTTTACTTGATTTCAAAAATTTTATGACGTTACTACGTTCTTCCGTGGCTCTACTTTCCTCGAGTCATCTCGGTCGCAGTCATCGATCGAAATAAGTGACGACCTGTTGCGTTATGCTGCGTTACGTTGAGATAGCTGTACTTGTCATGGATGCTAATTAAAGTCAACGTACTTTTTACGGTAATGCTTTTGACCCGTGACGAAAATCATCTACGACTCGATACGATAACGGACGCATATTTTTCGTACAACGAAAGGGAAATCTTCATTCTTTCCTTTTGCTTTCTTTATTTTCTATCGGTTTCCTGTATCGTACGCGCGTAAGTAGACGTAAAGGCTCGTCCGCACGTTTCTCGACCGCGAAACGAGAATACGAGTAAATAGAGTCTTACTGGTCGGACTTACAGAAGAATTCAAGAATATTGGAAATAAGATTGAATCTTAAGGTTTACACGTTTTCAAATTCAACCGGACTAACTGATCTCTTTGTTTCCGTAATACAATTGTTTCCACGGCTAAGTCTTCTCGCTTCTCGTTTCGATAACGAAGACGATCGATTTCACAGCGGATTGTCATCGTTCCCACAGAAAACAACGTCAGACTGGACATAATTACTAAAAAAAAAAAAAGAAAAGAAACCGAAGGATAAGAGATCGGGAAGAGAGCATAGGGAAGAAAAAAAGAAAAAAAGAAATGAATTTCGAGTTCCAAAGAACAGACGCAATCATTAAAAGCGCATTTGTAGTCTTCGCGAGGTACTATACATATATAGAGATTTCCAGAAATAAAAGACTAGCGCTCATTCGTCCATCAATTCCCATTTCATCGGAGCGAAACGAAAGGATCTTAGCGAATGAAAAAAAAAAAAAAAAAAAAAACAAAGTCAGGAAGTCGAGTGTCATGGCGGAGATACCCTACTTAAATATTAACGTCCAGCATGCCTATATTATACACAATCGTAGGATATCCATATAAGTTATGTAGGTAACCATGGACACCACGAAAGCCTCCAGTATCCATTTGTAAAAAGCACTTTGTATCTCAGTTCCATGTGGAGTTACGACCAGAGTATCAGGCATACCAGAAAATACAAAGTGAAGCTAATAATTTGTCGAATGGTTAAGAAGAGTGGCCGGAGGGAATCTGAGCACGAAAAATCAAGAGATCACTTAAGAGACCGAGCGTGACAGAATTGCTGTTAAGAAAAAGCAGCGGCAGAACGAGAGAGAGAGAGAGAGAGAGAGAGAGAAATAAAAAAAAAATTTATGAACGTCGTACACGACCTTCTCGTGCGATTCTCAAGCATTAACATAGCTTTTCTACAAGAAGTTCAAGTTGGTCCACAGGATACCGGATGCTGGGTAGTTACAGTGAATGTCCATAGTAGGATAATAAAATGATTGGCTCTAGCCTAGGACACGGTTATACGGTTATATATCGTAAAATAGATTTCTCGAATCGAGGATCGAAAGACGATGAAGATTCTATAAATTAAGATTTTCTTTCGTTTATGATTGAAATCAAGAATTTTCTACGTGTCGCCCTAAGTGATTAAACACGTTCTTCTTCCTCTTCCCGGCGAATAAATTTCATACCAAGTTGGTACGTACTAACGGCTTGCGTCGTGAATTACCTCCTAACAGACTTTAATATCAGATGTCAGGTGCGGTGCAACAGTTTCAGCACGGCCTTGCAAATGCAAAGATATAACGGCGGCGGCTGAGGAATATACCGAGTGACCCAAATTTGTACGGAACCCAGTGTTTTCATATACACGAGAAGATACCAGTCAAGACATATGTGCGTGTATGGGCATACCGTATGGCTGGAGATTTTTTATTAATTTTTATTATAAAAATTCGCGTATAAACGTCATACTGCGAAGACAGATTAAAATTCAAATCAACTGCAGATCAAATGCAGATATTCAAAGTATTCTGACAGATGGAAAATGAATATTCATGATTTCACGTGGAACAACTAGCGAACGTTATGATATTATTGTTTTCTCTGCTACGCTTTGTTCGATAAAATACAGTTGAAGAAATTCTTTTTTCTTTTTTTTTTTGTTTCGTTTTTTTGCGAGTATGAATCTTTTTTACGTTCCACGCGTCACTCGCACGCACGTGCCAATGTAAAATTTCGTTTTGCCTTTATACACTCGTTCCGTTCAAATATTTTCTCTTTCATTTGCGCTTTTCGTATTCCTTCGGAGTCTCGATACTCGAGGCAAGTAAAATGACCTGGAATATCGGTATTCGCATGACTTGGCGTTATTCTCGAATTTTCATTGGAAAAAAGAAGAGTCCGGCGTGGTCAGGGGAAAAGCGAGTTAGTGCTCTTAGAGAATAAAAGCGTGAAATATTGTCCGATGAAGAGAGAGAGAGAGAGAGAGAGAGAAAGAAGGAGCGTAGAACGACACGAAAAACTAGCCAAACGAGAAAAATAATAGGAACGCGCGCAGAGAGTTATGTGACAGGAAAGTCAATCGAAGGGAGAAGACAGAAAATTAATCAAGAAAACCACTTTTACCTGACCCAGCGACAAAATTGACTCGTCCATATACGTTAAGCAGCAAAGCCCGCGTAATACCTACATATAAAACTGCTAGAATATAGAAACATATGAAATTGCTAAGAAAAAAAAAAAAAAGGAATTAATAAAGCTATTTCGTTATCGAGGGAAATTGACAGTTCGAGCTTAAGATTTCATCGCGCGTAAGCTGAGCCAAATTCTAAAGGGAGAAAAGACTGAGCCATGAGCAAAATGTCTTTTCTCGTAGGCTGATGAGATTCGAATGACAGTGAAAAAGAAGGGATAAACACTAATAGCGTCTTTAGCGCTCGTAATGGTCCACCCGTTATGTACGTACGCGGTATATATGTATATGACGTAACGTCAACAGTCTCAGTGGTGCATCGAAGCATCATGCTGCGTGTGCCACGAGGCGTGCGAAACGGTACCTCCGCCATAAATCTAATGTTACGTACCGAGAGATCTCATGTGTACCATTTAGCGCCTTGATCTAAGTACAAACCCAGCAGAATCGCATCTGTGCACCAAAGTGCATAGAAGCATAGAGGTAAGAGAGCAGCATCTATCGTGTACAGCCGTCCGTGCACGTATTGTAATGGGGCTATCGAGGAATGGCGGGGATAAGATTTTTTCGAAAGAAGCGAAAGCAATAAGATGGTCCCCCGATCGTTCAAGGTTAAAGAAAAAGAAAATGCAGCGCTCCGGCAGGTTGCTCCGAGCGAGCGAGTTGAAAAAGAAAGACAGAAGAAAAGCACTCGCCTGGCGCACCGGCTGTAATTACGTGCACGAGAAGGTGGATTAGCCGTAGTTGATTAACGATTCCGTGCTGATCGATCGAGGTTAAAAAAATCAATGTTGTTCCCGTTGTTGTTTCTAGCAGGATATCGAGAACCCGTATGATCGCGCTGAAAGATTGTGCAGTTGGAATTGGCAGTGGCTACGGTGTCTCAAAGCGAATAAAGATGAAGTTGGTATTATCGGTGATCGTGTTCCTGGTAGCTAGAGGAACAGGGAGCCTGGCGCTGCCTAATCAAAGCTCAAGCCGCGTCCCGATCAGAGCGAAGCTAACGACAATACCACCGGGAAGTCAGCCGGCAGCAGAGAACTCGACGAACGTCACGACGTCGTTATCGTCGGCCAAGACGTTCGTGCCCATCAGCACCGTCGCGACGCCCACGAGGAAGATCGTCATCGCCGACAAAGAGACGCCGACGACGAGCGACGTTGCGACGCCGAGTTCGGTGAAGGAGACGCGCGAGTCGCCGGGAAAGACACGACCGCAGCTCAAGCTGACGACCAATTACACCAGTGCCAGTGAGGTTAGTCAATTTATGGTTTTTTTAGTTTTTCTTTTTTTTTTTTTAAGCGTTGTATCTTTTATTAAACCTAATAAAAATGTAGTATTGAAAACTGCAACGGACCGCGCGACAATCCCGGATGTCGCGCGACGCTTTGAATTCTCAACGGAGCGATACGCGCGGGCTTTTACTGTTCGTGAATTGTAATTGTGTAGTGTGACACGCTTAGAAGACTTTAAGGCTGTCATCGCAACGGTATCGCGGCGCGAAAGGAGAGTCTGTTATAGGTAGCGACGTTGCGGGTGCGCCTTTAACCCGGATGAAAGTACGTATAAGACTGGAAAGCCATTAAAGGCGACTTGACTTCTTCTCGCTTCCTTTCGCGCCACTTCGCTTGGCGACGCTTCTCTTCGTTTTCACCGGAGCGACAGAACGAGCCGAGGATTCGGTAAATACGTACGCGAGAGAATCACACGCGATACAATCGGCGTTCTACTCCTTTTTCTTTTCTTTACTACGATCGCTTTTCTCTCTCTCTCTCTCTCACACACACACACTCTTCACCCCACGTCTCTCTTTCTCTCTCGGCGAGAAATTCCCTTAGACTCTTAACAGCTGTGACAAATCGACGAATCACTTTGCAGAGCGACAAGAAAAGTCACTTCTTCACAAAGCTACGATGACGTCACACACGATCCTGTGTGAAATCGCTTAATGATATTTGAAGCAACGTGTTGGATCGATGAGACAGAGAACTCTACGTGAATTCAGAACAATACTACTACCACGGACGACTCCTTTCGTCGCATCTTCGAATCAAGTACAGATTAATTCGTATAACCGTGCAGGATATCGATAACGTAAAGATGCGTAGCAAAAGATGAGGAAAAAAAATAAAAATAAGATAAAGAAGAAGAAAAAGATCTAGAGGAAGCGCGCGAGTAAAAAAAAAACGGCACTCAAGCTCTCAGAAAATTACTCGTAGAAATCCACCCTTAACGATAACAACGGCAATCGCTCAAATTTCTTTTCGACGACTTCGGCCCGCACAAAGCGACACTATAGGCTCTACTGTCAAGCTTAAACGTCTTCGGTCCCAGCCAATTTCAGAGTCATTTATTCTCTCTTGATACCGGCCGTCTTCGCTCCCTGAATGAGACAAGCGTAGAAGTGAAAAAGAAGTCGAAGCATGGAGCTTCTAGTGGCGAACCATGACTATGGAGTAGGATGTCCCGCGAGATAGCTGGCTGAGCTCTACTTGAGAGCTCATTGCTTTTTCGCCATAATCCGTAAAATCCTTCTCGGTTCTCTCTGAACCGAAGACACCAGCAAGAAAGCCAATTGGAGCAAAAAAAGATTAAATGGCAGAAACAAAAAAAAAAGCAGAAAAGAAAGAAAAAGCCCCAAAGATTTTATCTCTTTATGAGGTCTATCCTTTCTACTCAAAGATCCCCGTTCGCCATTCTGTATATACTTGGGGCGGTATATGTCTCGTGGGTTTTGCCAAAGGACGGGATACGCGACGGGTCCAGGTACTCCAGGTTCTTTCACAGGCTGATGGAAAAATGTTAAATCTTGGACGATTATGCAATTAACTTGGAAGCATAAGAAGAGGAGGAAATGGAGAAAGATACTGGCTGAGGTTGTACCTGGTACTAGGGTGTGTGTATATATATATGGTAACGCGAGATTTTTCATGTGAACGCATACGAGTGTCACATACGGCTGGTGTGACGCAAGAGGTTCGATGTCAAATGTCGAGCAAAGAACTCGGGGATCTCACGGGGGCATCTTCGTGGACGTGTCTCAAAAGTGTAGAATTTCGCTATGTAAACGAGTACAGTCACGTGACTCCTTTCAAGATGGACGCCACGAAGATTCCTTGTGCTCTTTATGCTCTCTTGCGCTCCACGCTCGTCATTGACCTTCTTAACCTTAACATTGAACGCGCGGACGGCGACTTTGGAATTTACAGAAAGGAAGTGGCGAGTATTAATTCATACGGTACGTACGATACACAGTCATCCTGGCGTAACGATGTCCAGTTGACCGGACGCGATCTAATTAGCCAGTGGCCAGAGTGAAATTGTCCGACTGGCAATCGGTCAAATTTATAGAACGGAAAATATTTCTTTTTACACACATTAGCTTAAGCACATTTTATTTCAATTTGTCTACAAAAGACAAACGTATAGGTAAAGATATGAAAATAAAAAAACAAATAATTATTTATACTAAATTTCATCCCGAGTATCGAAAGGCACGCGTTGAATCTGTATTCATCTCGGCCTCGGTGCGTCCAAAGAGGCCGGAGCTGCTCTGGCGAGTCTCTCTCAATGCAATTGCACCGACTTGCACTCAAGTAGGGCAGGTAGGTAAAGCGATCTGCAAGACGTGCAACTTGCAGTACCAGATGCACAGATCCCGAACGCTCGCTCAAAGCGACCTACTCAAGGTCCTCGCGTATGCCTCCTTAGGAGCATCTTGCTAGAATTATGCGAGAGCGTAGAAGATGCCGACGCTACTTGGACTTCGTAAAGTCCGTATAATTACGGCACGACTCGAGGAACGTAGTCAAGTTACAAGTCTCTATGTATTCACGTGGATAGGTATGTGATGGATATTTACACTTTATTGCAAAATGTTTTCCTGTGGATTTTGCACTTTTTTTTTTTTTTTTTTTTGTATTACTCGAATCCTATAAGAGATTAAAGTTCGACTCTCGCTATTTGATTTCTCCTGGGATTTGATTTTCCAGCTGGCTCATTGGCGGGAACTTTCACGATATCGTGGCACGTAGCAGGGACGTTTTGACGCGAGAAGCGAAACGTACGCGGTAAGAGTCGCGGATGCGAAATCATCGTGTTCAGCGATCGATTGCGATTTCGAGACATTTATAGATGTAATAAAGGAGTTGAAGAAAGAGGCGTAAGACGGATTTACACAGGGAAATTTAAGGAGAGAGATTTAACTCGTGGTAGCAGAACCGAGCGAGAGTAACGGTACGCGTGACAGCTCGCTGAGATTGAAATCTTAAGAGAAGAATGTCGACCCTGTGATTATTCGACTATTAACCTGGGAATCTTGTAGATCCTTGTAAAAGCAGCGACAATTGCACGAGTTAAACGGATAGGAAGAACGTGGCTTAACAAGAGCTTGTTGACTGGAGAATTGCCAAAGAAGAAAACAAAACAAAAAAATACGATGAAAACGAATGCAATGGAATTTTGTCGCGGTAGGGAAAACAAGATGCGAAGGGAGAAAAAGAGTAAAAAGCTATGACAAACGAGTATACGAGTAAAGAATATTTCTAAACGGAATTGACAAGAGTTGACTTTCGTCAAAATATATGATTCTTTTTTTTGTGTGCTACACGGAAACGTCGGAGATACACGGAAACGTCGGAGAAAAAGGGAGGAGAGACGTCAAGAGATTAGGTTAAACGCGTTATCTTTCTCTCGCTGATTGTTCCCGCGAGACTACCACGAAGATTGAACGCGCATATTTTTCTCGAGACTAAAATCTTTATTTCAGTTTGTAGGAAGGATCGTGCTCGTGGATTTGCCACTGCGTGGCGCTGGTGTCGACCTTTTTTAAAGAAAATGATTTTCCCGTAGGAATTTCGTGCAGACTCACGTGGCCGGGAAACTGTCAATAACTTCAAATATTTTATTGCGAGTCGTGGGAATTAAAGAGAAATTTTAATTGGGTATTGATTATCGGAAGATACTATTGTCGATCTCTCCATCGACGTACAGTATAGGGTCAGACTAGAAAACGGGTATTACCTACTAACCGCAGTATTCTTATCAGAAATGATTATGGAATAGATACGAATAGGACCCGTGGATTTAATGGCGGCTGATGGTTACCGGATTGCTCGTTACATCGGTGGGATTGCGGTTGCTACGCGGCTCTGGTCTGGCGGCCAATTTTCCCATGTTCAAATTAATCTGACGCAGGGCTTATACGTCGGACGGCACTTTAATTTATCTTTCCTTACCACGCTAGTCTTAAACCCTGTCAGCCATCTTTGCCATCGTCGTATTTCACGCCCTGCGAGATCGCGGAAATAGACTCACGCAAGGATCACCGCGCTGATGAAGGATCTTGCTGCTGAAGCGAAACAAAATTTTCACCATACGATGGGTAGTACTCGATAAGGAATCACCTAACGTTTTATTAATGATTAAATCATCATTAAATATAAGCAGCACTAATAGCACAAAAGAGTGACGATGGAGTTATAATAAAATTTTGAAAATACGTTTAAAACGATGAGCTAGTGCTGGATCATACAATGAGCAGATACGTAGTGTGACTTATGTACTTGGCATTGTAATGTGATTTCAATAGGTTTTGTTACAGGACTTCACAGAAACAAAAAGATATTGCAACCCTGGAATTGCAATTTTTTTTTTTAATATCATCCCTTCTCAAGAGTCATCCTGTAATATTACAAAGGATCGTAGCTGAATTTGCTTAATAATCCTGGTGATTGATCGACGTCCCGTTCAGACATTTATCGATACGGTACCGCGGTAAAGAAAAGAAAAGATCATTTCACCCAGTTTCCGGTCAAGCGCTTCCAAATTCCAAGTAAATTCCAACAATCTTCTCTTTTAGCTTCGTTCCTCGCTGACTGCTTCTCTTTGATTCCCGTTTTCCCGAATTTAATCTTACCACTCAGTGGTAACGTCCGCAGCATCAGATAATTGGGTCCAGCAGTGATCCGTAATGGGAATCTTCTTATCGCGTAACGGCAACGCGTGCAATACACATTGACAAGCGATTTTACGTGACAAATTAATAAGGAACAGTAAGAAAATAATGATTACAGACAATTTTGTATCATCGTGAAATTGCACGATTTCGAGATCAATAAATGATCGGTGTGCGAATTCATACGTAAAGATTGGCGCGCGTGTCTCCTGTACGCGGAGCAACGTATCTTGTGAATTTAGATCTTGCACCACATTGCCGTGCAAGGAAATTTCTCTTGCTCTTCTATCGAGTACCAAGGACGACATTTGCTTCCTGGATCAGATACTCTAGACCGTCTGCGTCATTACCTACTATATCCACTCGAATACAATGGGATCGGCGGCTCTCTATTACATGTAGGAGAGAATGGAGAGAAGTGTACAAGATAAAGAGAGAGAGAGAGAGAGAGAGATACCAAACGCAAGATCAGTGGGCGGCTTTAACATGGTTTGAATAAAGAACGCGAGAATGGTCACACTCTGGTTGGCCTAACTGAACCGGCAATGTAAGGTAGGTATAGGTTAGGTATCCGTCTTATTGTGTACATGCATACACTCTAGGAACGAGATAAAGATAGCTCGAGATACACGCATCGTTCGAATAATGAAAAAAGAAAAAAAGGATAAGCCGTTAAAGCAGAAATTATTAATTTAAAGATCAAAGAGCTTGCGTCCTCGTGAAAAGATATCGCTGTTGCCGAAAACTTCCTAAAATTTGACGAACGAAAACTGAGCCTGTTGTATTGTACTCTTTAATGGATCTTTGATGGGCGAAAGAAACAAATTTATTAGACTGATCCTATTGGAGCTGACAATGGACCACGTCGTAATAACGAATCAGAGTGTGGACGCGACCGTTCCGGATGAAAAAGAAAAGATCTTTTCGTATCCGGCTTTTTAGGTACGTTATCGGTAGAGGAAGAATGAAAAATACCAATGCCAACTGTCCTTGACCTAGAACCGTGAGCGAATGATATACGGATATTAGGTCAGGAATAGAGAAAAAAAAAAAAAAAAAAAACCCTCCGTTAAGCCAAAATACTTCGCGACGATTGTTCGCTCGTTGCGAGACCACCAGCTGTCGAGTGAGCAAATCTGTGGCGAAAGTATTGGAAACTCGTGGACGTACGTGGGCTACTGGTATTTCGAAAAAGAAAATAGTGTGTTCGAATATTGGCTATAATCGATAGTCGATCGATCAGAGAAAAACGATTGCTTGGGTGCCGACGGACATTTAGATGGGTATACATGGCGAGCGACATGGTCTACTTGGCGCGAGAGAAGTCAACGAATAGCGTGGATAGAGCCAGAGAAAGAGATTTACACAAAACAAAAAAAAAAGAACAAGAGAAAAGTCAGAGAGAAAAATAAAGGTAACAAAAAGAAAAATATTGTCGTGCATAATGGGGGCGCTGAGTGAAATACAATTTTGAAAAATACATTTCCTTTAGTCACGTGGGACGGCTCAATTATCGATACGAATTTCATGCTTCTGATTGGCTCGCGGTCTTTTCATCGCACGGTTCTTTTCGAATCACGCGTTAACCAGACGTCGCGACGCCTTAGATAGACGCTTTTCTGTCGCGACGTTCTCAAATCAATTAAATTATCGACATGACTTCGTTGCTCCACGTCGTTTCGTACTTATGACTTTCGGAAGTGGGGATTGCTTTTGCAGGATATACAAAAAAAAAAAAATTTCGTGTGCAGCACAAAATGCACGCGAAGCATTTTATTTTACTTACCGTCAAACGATCCAATCGAGATTTTCGCTTATTGATGAGACACGTGAAAATAATGAATAATACTTCGAAACTCGAAAATCAATCAATAGACTAAATACTGTAGAATTATTACGTACTAATAAAGAATGAAAATAGCAATACGAGGGTGAACAGGCACATCAACATGGCGGATGATTGGACGCGTGGAAGAAAGAAGAAAATGAAAATGAAACCAGAGATGAAAAAGTAACTTTGCCAATCTCCTGGGTGAAACCTACTTTTGCTTTTTTTTCTTTCATTTTTGTTTCTTCCTTCCTTACCTTTTTTTTGCTTTCACGATACACAAGCTCGACGACGTATGCTTTATGGAGGAAGCAATACAAATGTTGAAGGGGGGAGGTTAAAAGAAAAAAGAGAAACATATCCGATTGTCAGACGTAAGAAGGAAAGAGAAAGAGAAAGAGAAGAGAAAGTTTATAAGGTCTTTCCTCGTCTTTTTCATTTCCGTCATTAACGACGATGAAAGGGCTCGAACCACAATTATTTCGGCAGGAAGTCACTGGTAGGGAGAAAAAAGAAAAAAGTAAAAAGAAAAAAAAAGAACCAAAGAAGGCTAAGAAAATTCGCTAATGATTAATCGTGCAGTAAACAATTCATCAGCGATTTTCGATGGCAAGTCGAAAGAGAGAAAAAAAAAAAAATTCACGACGATGCCAGAGAGGCTGCATCCGTTCGATGGACCCACAAGAAAATTGCTCCAAAAAAAAAAAACTCTTCGGGATATTCGTAGAAAGTCTTAATCAATTAACCTGCTGTCACGACTTCATTCGCTTTTTAATCGCGGATCGTTAATTCACAGCGATCAATACACATTGGACCAGCGTTAACGGTCAGCGCGAATGGCACGAGAGTTTTTTTTTTTAGTCGGAAAAGCATCGAGGATCAATTGGTCATTATACAGAGAGGAGTCCGGTAGCCCAATGGAAACTGACCTAGGGCACTCGAGTGCAAACGAGTCACGTTCCATAGAAATTCATAGGATGTGCAATCGATAGTAACGTTCAGCTAGAGTTGTAAATGCTCGAAGCTCTTGTTGAGTATAGATGCCGAGGATATATGTATATATATATATCTATATGTATA
The DNA here is from genome assembly GCA_031001745.1 of Hartigia nigra. NCBI lineage: Eukaryota > Metazoa > Arthropoda > Insecta > Hymenoptera > Cephidae > Hartigia > Hartigia nigra. Next base: position 78,133 of record JARPRG010000068.1, on the reverse strand, counting down.
TGTATATGTACCAGGAAGACTTCATAGAACCAAAGAGGCCTTACGTAGCCCTCGAGGAGGAGCTAGGTAAAGGTTCCGGTGGCATAGCCTCACGTTCCAGGAAGTCGCTAGGCCATGGAGTCCAAGCGCCATCTTTATCTTCTTGCAAGAGCCAGTTCAGCCATCTCGGTCCAGGACTGTCCATTGCGTATCTTTCGTCCGATAACGAGATATCCTAGACAGCTATACGTCACCAGATGCAAACGTGCATCCATATCGGCTATTCGAATTTTCACTATGACATGACGCAATTTGAGGTACCGTCGTTCCTCGTGGAATCGCGCATGCGTAAACCGGTCGTAATAACCGGTAGCCACTGGTGCAAGTGCAAGGTCGTGAGAAAGCATCGACTCTCGGTGCGACCGTCCTGACCTTCTATATCTGTTTGCACCACGTACCTCGGGGTATCGAACTTCGACTTTCTTATAAATTTTCAATAATCCATTAATTATCACGAAGATTAAAGTGCGAGACAGCCCGATAAAAAATAAGAGCTTGATAAGGGACGGGGAGAAGGAACCGGAGGCCGCTTAAACCGCGATCAAATATTTTCTCAGGAATTCTCCCAGCACTCTGATGGTCATAGAGTCGGGCGGACCGAATAAATATAAAAGAAAGCAAGAAAAAGGCAGGGGTGGATAAAACGAAAACGAAAACGAAAGAATGACGAACGATCGAGATAAAAGTGGGATATCGGCTGTTTGCGTAACGTGAGATTTCTATGTTTCTCTTTCTTCTCTGCTTCCAGACTGCCGTCAGACTGCCGGAAGGCGCTAGCGCAGCACTGGCAAAGCCTACGAAGTATCATTACTATCCTCACAATCAGCACATTTATTTGTTGCCCGAGTGCGCCGTGCAGCAGGTCTGCAATGCCGTTTACGTGAGACTCAACTTTACTCAGCCCCTGTGCGCCTGTCCAGGACGTTATCGGGATCCTTGCAGCGCGTCGTTGGACAGTGACGATCATCATACCACGGAACTGGTGACGGATCCTCGTACTAAGGTAAGCGTTACCGCGACGGGTTACGTCGTTAATATCAGAGAAGGATCAAAGGATCATAGATCGCAGTAGAATGATGGCGTACACGAGCAACAAGGGAATTTCCAAGATATTTCGCGTCACGATTACGTGATCGGCTATCCAGACGCTACATGGAACAAGAGAACCCGTATAAACCAGTGGCGCCAGATAATAAAATGAAGATACTCAGTCAACGAGTAAAAGAGTTTTTGCTCGGTTAACTTTTGATAAACCGAGTGGCGCCCGCTGGCGGGAAGTACGGGAAGTGCTAATGAAGGTACTTTAACGGTAGGCAGGGGGGTAGAGGGGAGCAGAGACAATTTTCCGATAAGGCTATTTTAAAACGGATATGGACAAGTATACTTGTATATATACTATCGTAACGATAAAAAAAAGAAAAAAAAAAGAATTCTCGCTCAACGAGGATAAACGTACACAGGCTGCTTACGTGCGAAATGATGCGAATCGATTAAAGAGTAAAGCATATAAATAATTCGCGTCGATTTATGCCGATTGCCTACTGACACTGATTCGCTAATTGAGATTAAAGTGCGAATCTCTCTGAGTGCCAATATAAAGGGGGACGGTCGGCGCGGGGAGGAAAAAAAAAAAATGGTAAACTTGTTCGAAGATCAATTATAATTGCTTGGTCCAGAAGGAGTAGAGCCAACCTACTGAGATGAAATCAAGGAAGGAGGATACACGCCCTGTGTACACGTTCTAACGTTGGTAATCTACATACGTGCTTGGGATACGTCAAGATATGTGGAACGAACGGACGTTTGCATACAGACATTTTGTTTCTCTTCAACGAGCTGCTCTCCGTCTGTTCCAGCATCCTCGGATGCTCCTGTCTATTTTATCTCTCTCTATAATATTATACCTTCGACGTCAGACTCGCGATACTGTCTCAGGAGCATTAAATCGATATCTGGTGCATATCGAGAATCGCGACGACCCACTGCGGTGCTAAGAGGATAACGGAGGATGCTGGGATAAGCAAAGTCCTCTTATCGGTCCAGAGACCACGTTCCTTATAAATCAAGCGTATCCACCGGATTTATTTGACTCCACTTTGCGCCCGAGTCTTGGGAATAATTTATTGCGCGACCGACATGTAATTTGCATGTTTGTATTACAGGCAGAGCGTGTCATACGCGTATTTATTGAACGACGGTACGAAGATACGATTTGACTGTCAAATATTTTGTTGAAAAAAAAAAAAAAAAAAAACCTAATACGTAACCGATACGGTGACAGCGACGTGGCGTTTGGAATTACGAAATTGCGAAATTTCAGGTAAACTCGGATAAATTGGAACGTGTCGCAATGGACTTTTAAAAGAATTAACGCATCGGACGAGAACGGGAATGAAAATGGAAATGTTTCGCAAAACGTTTTCTCATCACGAAAGATCCAAAAAGAGATCGATTCTCGCGTTTTCAGAATTTCACGAAATTTTTGTTTTTCTTTTTTTTTTTTGTTTTTCTACCAGAATAAATCACTGACAAATGCTTCTATCAGCTTCGGTCTAACAGCCGTATACGTACCGACGTAACGTGCGTCTTTGCCTCTACGTGGACTCATTAATGCATGCGCCAATTCGAAACTTTTCAGTCGAGTTCACGCCGTTCTCCCATAAATTTCAACGAGTTCCTGTACAAGTGTAATTTAACTTAAGTAGTGTACAGAAAACGTCCCGCCATTGTGCGGTCAATTCAATAGTGCCTAAGGTAGACACGGAGAAGATAATTTCGAGAAATAGAACTCGGTAAACGCAGAAGAAAAAAGAAAATAATGAATGGAAGGAAAAGGAGGAATAAAGACAAACAAATTATCGGTAGCGTGTCTTTAAAAAAAAAAAAAAAACCAGCTGCGACTTTCGCACGACTAATACACAGGACTTTTCAATAAAACCCGGTGTACATCGAAGACAAGGTAAACCAGCGGCGTCGCGACGCGAACGTCGCAGCAAGAAGTGCTCGGCTTCACTTTCAGCCGGTATGACGAGCCTGCTGGATACATTTTGCACCGAGTTGCCAGCGGCGATACGTTTTCAAGAATAAGAGGACAAAGTTCTTGAGGAAATTGATAAAAAAATTAATTTTCTTTTTTTTTTATATATATATATACAAAATCATCAAAGCGACCCAAACTAAAGTACGATTCGAAGAGGTGGGCCATGAATTGATAAAACCTTTGGAAAAGAGTCTTTAAACGTATAGGTGTACAAGAACAAACGGGAAGCAAAAGAAGCGACGTTAGTCAAGAGAGTCAAGAGAGTCGAGAGAGACAAGAAATACGCGAGAGCCAAAGGAGTACCAGTCATGGTAGGCTTGACTGGAGGAATCCAGCCTCTGATATTTATAAACCGTGTTCTCGTACTTGGCTTCAAAGAGATAGAGAGACCTAAGGCCTAACTGTAACTAAGCCTATCCGCGTGGGCTTCTTTCCTTCGCTCCCTTCTTCCGCGACGACTGCGAGGGACTCTAGTTGTAGCCTATAGACAGGGAATATCTTGTTTCATGGGAGAGAAAGGTAGACAAAGGGTAAAGAAGGAGGGGACAGGGGGAGGGGGGGGGGGACGAGAACAACTGTGGAAGTACCGATTGCAAGAAATTCTAGACTACGTAGAGACCCAGTTGAAAAATCACGATAGTCGACAATTTTCATTGTTATTCTTTGATTTGGATGGATCAGCGAATAATTAGCTCTTTAAAGAAAGCTTATATATTATATACATATATATGCATATATGAGCTAAAATAGTGATACTAAAGAGACATAGCTTTGGCGTGGCTTACGCTCGGCTGAGCGTAAAGGAGGGAAGGATGGAAGATGCTAAAGAATAAAAAGAGAAAGAGAGATGCTGATGCGCGTACAAAGGTATCAAGAGAGAGATAGAAGACAAGTGGAACGGAGAGAGAAAGAAAGAAAATCAAGAGCACGATATAAAGCAAAGAGATCTCTTATTTTCGAGGGAGCGGAAGCGAGAGCAGTTTCTCAAGAGAAGGAAAGAAAGAATATAATAAAAATAACTACGGATCGGTGACGAGTCCATGGAAAAGAGAGGGACGAAGTCTCTTGATTTTGTAATAACTGAACCATGGGAACCCTTAAGGGAACAGAGTGACCTGGAGTCTCCTTGACTCAGTATCGGGAGACATTATGAAGAAAAGTCAAAAAAAGATAAAAGAAATAAATAAAAAAAGAAAAAGTTCCAATATTTAAGTTTGAACGTTCACGAAAAAATGAATATCATCCAATACGTTAAACAAGGACCATCGAGCTGCACCCTCTTGAAGCGGAAGTGAGGTTCAAAATAATTTAGGATCAAATTCTATTTTAATCGATGTGACGTCAACCGGTCAGGCAGAATCATCCGATTCGATTGGATATTCATGGACTTTACTTATACGTGTATAGGAAGTGAAAAATATATATATTTAACCCTTTCGCTACGGGCGGGTTCTTCACCGCGGTACTCCCGCTCAAGTCGCCTGTCGTATGTCAATTGCTTTTTACGAAGAGCGACTATAGTCGCCTGTAGTAGCGAAAGGGTTAACTGAATAACAATGTGTGTCTCTCCCTCTCTCTCTCTCTCTCTCTCTCTCTCTCTCTCTCTATCTTTTCTCATGTATTCTTTTCACAGGCCCTAACCCTCGTGAAAACCTGCGAACCCGTCGCCGAGATGAGAGAGTGCCGAGCACCACGCGACTGGTCCCTCTTGGCATTGCAAAACGTTCGAACCGGAAAGTCCCATTACTTGGTCATCTGTCGTTGCCCGGATACAAATATACTGGGTGAGTCAAATTCTCGGCTGAGAGATTAATTTCGTTCCTAATAATTAATTCTAATGTCAACGTAAGACGTTGATATAATTGCCCTTTTCTTTTTTTTTTTTTTGGTTTTCCTTTCAACAGAAGGTCCCATGAGCCACGACCAGCCGACTTACGCCAGTGTACCTGGTATCCGGGTGTACGGGATGATGTGTGTCCAGGGAAACAGAAGAGGCAGACCCTTGCGGCACGTTCGCAGTTTACTTGGTAGGAGAAAGAGAATATTATGAATTTTCTTCTAAGGTCGTTAAGATAAACTCCGCGGGGCTTAGGGAGAAAAGATAAATCGAATGCGAATCAAGATCCAAGTTTACTTTGGATGCTTCAATGAATAATCAACTAGCTAATGAATTCAATTAAACATCATCCGGTCAATCCTGTATTGATCGTCGAGCTTGATCAGGACGTAGCAAGGATCACTAATTGGTCCTAATTAAAAGATACTCTAAGCTACCTTACGATTCGATTAGATTCCTCGGGAGCAACTAGAAGACGAGAAATCCGTATGCGAAATCTTTGTGCGAGGAGATTCGTACGATAGACGCGAACGATGATATAATCAATAGCCATCGATTTTGTTTTCGATTGGATTTTGCATGCTTGGAGAATTCTACGATGATTTTAAATCGAATAACGCGATTAGGTTGGGGTGGGGGATATCGCGAAAATTTTTTATCAATTAATAATACTATTTTGCATGGCGATGACTTTTTCAGGACTTCTGGGTGGTAGAGACCTCGAAGACGACGACTTTAAGGAACTCGACGATACGGATTTGAAGAACACCTTTCCCTGGCACAAGGTTCCTCAACTGATGAGAACCGCCCTCTGGGATTAATTCGAATATCCCTGTGATTAATAATGCCATTCACAGCGAATCAGGAGCTACCTTTCCACAGCCCACCCCGCGAACCCTTTATTTATTAATAACTCGATTGCTCGCCCCTTTATTTATAATATTTATTAAACCGCACGAATGGATAAGGATCGCGGTACTGAGATAATGAATTTTAATAATGATTTATATTATCTTAACTGACTTTTATTTATTTTTTTTTCATTCATCCTCAATACGATCGAGACGTTCATTGATCGTTGGACTCTGTTTTTATATTGGTAAATTTGGATTCGCGTATATTTTCACACTATGCCTTAAAATGGCTTAAAGTATCCTTACGAATTGTATTCGGCTGCCCAAGGTTACTGCGAATTTTAGAATTATGAATTACGAATGAAATTTGGAAAAAAAAAAAAAAACTAAAAATTCTAATCTCATTCACGTATTCTCATCGTCCATTAACATTGCTATTATCGTTTATCGAGCCTAATTTATATTTGTGAAATACCGAGAGATATCGTAGTGGGTCGCCAAGTATTAATCGCGCGCCATTGTAACCGCTGATAAGGTAACGTTTTTACTTTTGTGAATTTTCGTTATTCTTTTTATCGTGTCACTTATCAAGAAGTCCACGATAAGGGAAGGACCATTCGATTGTAAATATTCATTGCATGCAAATATACAATAAATAGGCACTTGTGCCAAAACAAAGTAAAACAATAATCATTTTCCCAGTACCCGTTTCTAAGATGAAATCTACTGAAAACTTTGATATCTTTGACTCACCCAGGACGTCAGAATTCACGAGGACGCTGCAGGAGTACATTGGGGTGACTAGACGAGGCCTCCTGGAGGACATGGCACGTCGACAAGCCTCCTTGCAGGCTGACATCAGCTGACCTCCTAGGTGACCCTGACTCTGTCCACCGGATTCACTGTAAAAGGAAAAATCAATAATTTTACGAATAAATTCTAGATATCTTACTCTTGGATTCTTACCTGTGAGAATCTTCATGGATCTCCCATTTTTTGACAATCAAACAGACACCCATCATGGGTTCCTCGCAAAGTGGTCCAGCCAGAGTTGCAAGCTGGAAGCCGTTGATGATACTGCTATCATATCTGTACAAATAAATGTCACGTTAGGTCCGCCGGTTTTGGCGCTGCCGTGTCGGTATACATATATACCGACATACATAGGTAAGCCATAATAAGAAACCATGGAAAGAATAATTCTGATATTAAATGAATACCTTTGGGTACTTACGTCGCTCTGAGGTCGTTGGATTTATTCTGACGTTCCCAAAATCGCCTTCGTTCGTAATCCGTTTCATTGAGAAGAATATTAGGTCCGCATTTACGTGGACCAAAGGACCAGATCTTCTCAAGAACATCATTCCATCCAGAATTTCTGAAAGCACTTCTCAGTTCCGTCTTCAATGTCTCAATAGCTTTTTGGGTTCTATCCGTGAGAGATGATTGAACGGAAGATAATTTTGGTGCATGATCATCATCATCATCAGAGTTAACGATGTCCTTTTCTTTTCCCAGTCTCTCTATGTGCTGATCCAAGAGTTTTATCAGATCCGAATTCTTCTCCAGGATCTTTGTCACTTCCTCGGGAAGTGGTTTAGCATCTATTTCAAAAGAGGATTGTCTATTCGCTGTCCAGAATTCTAAATTCACTTCTTCCGCTTTACTCTCGATTGCTTCCTTGACCATATCAACTTTTGGTGGTGGTATGACCGTCTCGCGAAAAGGCACAATAGGTTCGGAAACGTTCACTTCGATTTTCGCATATCTCAGCTTCAAATCTTCCAAGCATCTCTCAAGATGAACCTCACCGGCAGTGCTTAGAACAATTTCGCCAGTTTCTTGAATATGGACAACGGCACAAGCGTCTGCCTGATTCAATAGTTTTAGTCCGTGCATGAGTTTGGGTAGATCATTAGGATGCTTTGGTTCTAAAGCTACCCTGAGAATTGGTACTGTCAAGGATGTTAATTCTGCGAAGGATGGACAAGCTATTGTCGTTGACAATGTTGCTGTTTTCAACACGTGTTCGTCCAGACCGCCAATTCCGACAACATTGCCTGCTGAAACTTTATCTATCGGTTCTAATTCTCTGCCCATAAGAAGATACAATTTATCTATAGTGACGCGCGTCACGTGACGTCCTGGTTTTAAGTCTCTTAATAGAATCGATGGATCTACTTGCTCGCCATTTTTTAAACGTTCCAATGCTATTGTTGGCTCGTGTTTTGGTCCTAGGACGTAGACCTCACTTCCTACTCTCAAACTTCCGGAATAGACTCTTGCGAAAGCCACCAAGGCATCTTCCGAATCTTCTTCCTCGATAGAATTTTCATTAATCTTATCCATCACGTAGGTATCATTGATCTCGCTTGACTCTATCGATCCATTTTCTTCCTTCTCTAATTTAGCTGCGTGTTGACGACGCGCTATTTCTCGTCTTTCGGCTAATTCCTTCTGGGACAAAGGTTTCGGCTTGTTCTCCGGAAGTAACTTTCTCTCGACCGGAAACATCTTCGATATAAATACAATGATTGGCGCATGCTCGCTTGGATTGCATTTCAAAAAAGCTTCCTTGAGCTTCTGAGTCTCTGGTGGTAATGCCGAAAAATCGGCATTGCCACACATGAGACGTTCAACCTTTTCTTCCGTTAATTTATTAGGCGCTGGCATTTTTTCACATACCGTATTTAGACAAGCTCGTGCCAATGGCAGCCATTGATAACATATTGCTTGCAATTGTGCTTTTGAATCCGTATGACGTAAGTCTCTTGTTGTTAATTTAATATTTAATTTCTCCACCATAGATATCATTTTCTCTTTATCCTTCCTGATTACTACTGTCTCGTAGAGGGTCCATATGTTTTCCAGAATGAGTTGCACGAATAAGGGTTTCTTGGCCTTTTCTTGAGCACCCTTCATTATTCTCTTTGTCTTACTATTCAAGTAATAATCACCCCAAAGTGTCTTGAGTAAAACCTTTTCGCTGAAGCCCAGTTTCTCTGAAAAGATCTTGGCAAATTCCTTCACTCCGAAACCCCATCCGTCCACTGCACTTGTAAAGAGGACGTTTCCTTGTTCCGGTGAGAAATATAAATTTGAATCATCCGCTTCTTCTAATGCTGATTGCCAATCCGCTAATGTTCTTTGCGTAACGTTCTCCTCTTCTGGCTTTTTTATTGTCTCTTCCTTTTCTTCTCTTTCCAATATGTCACTGGTAAATAATTCTCCCATGACAGCATTCACTTGCTCTAAGACTTGAGTGAGATGTACGTACGCATCCAGTGGAGATAATTTCATTTCGGTGATTAGTCGATCTATTTTATTTAGAACTAGTATAGGCTTCAGTCCTTCTACGTATGCTATGGATAAGGCGCTCCTGGTTTGTGGACATACACCCTCTACTACATCGACTACAACTATGGCTCCATCGCAAAGCCTAACTGCCGTAGATACTTCAGAAGCGAAGTCTACATGACCCGGAGAATCTATAAGATTCACTATGAACTCTTGGTCATTGTGAACGTGATACAGAGCAATGGAACTTGATTTCATAGTTATCCCACGCAGTTGTTCGTCTGCTCTACTATCCAAGTAACGTAGCTTACCAGCAAGCTTGCTGGAAATAATTCCATTACTGGCTACTAAAGAATCTGCTAGCGTAGTCTTTCCATGATCAACATGAGCAAGTATACAAATACTTCTGATAGACTCTGACCTACTCTGAAGCTCTCCAAGTTTTTCGGGACTAACCAGTCTCATTTTCAAACTACGCTTTATGCTTAACTATGATCTACTTAATACGTACGTCAATATATGTATATATATTAAAACGTAAGGAACACAACGGAAACGATAATCAAATAACCTTAATTATCGAAAATCAGCAGTAAACACTATTTCACTTTGTTCTGTTTCCAAAGTGCAAAACGTTCGTTAAAGGCAAGAATAAATTGTCGCTCGATTCGCATTGCTCTCGCCACACACAGCATGCCCTTTTCCAGCGCAATAATTATTAAGGTAATTACCAAAAGCAAGTACAACTTCACTATCCTAACAGTCCGATAAACAACGAGTTATTCGCGTGAAAAAAACGTGCTTGACACTTCTTCCGATATTTGAGGTTAGACGTTTTCGATCTGTCACTTTATCACCAGCGACCAGATATAACTCTCTCTTTATATCATTAAAATAACAATATATTCTCCCGCTCACCAATCTAATGATTACACTCAATCACTGCATCGTACGATATAACATTTAAAAGAACGTACTACATGCAACCGACGTGCTCTGTACGAAAGACGGCCATTCCAATACGTCATGCGAGCAGTCGCAACCGAACTAAAAATTGTGTAATATTCATTCCAATTGGCACGTGTCAAACGTGCGAAGCCTGAATTTCAATCAACCTTATTAAACGCGAAACTTTACCCATATCAAGTATCGCCCTATGATTAAGCATTCCAAAAGACATTACGCTAACAATATAATATTTCTTTACCAAAGCTTTGCTTTCCATGCAAAGCAAAATGTTTGCGCGTCAATCTTCAAATTTTTTTAATCTATACGTTTAAAAAGTAAAATTACATCTATTTCGTAACAATTGAGTTACGAATATCATTAGAATACAGTCTACCAGTTTGCAATAGCTGTCAGTTTTGAAATATCGCATTTACTTATTATTGGCATTGCGCAATGCGTGTATCAACCAGTCGATCGTCAATGACCGACTGACATTAGACTTTGCGTTACTCGCTCTTTTATCGTGTAACCACATTCTAAGAAAGAAGTGGGGACAGTCACATGACTTACGTGAGTCAAATACCACGTGGTTACCACGTGCTCTATTAGTTTATGGGGTTTATGCTCCAAAAACTTTAAGTGAGCATAACTTCCGAATGGTTTTAAGTATTGCAATGAGTTAGTAGTCGATCGTCGTTCTTTTTCCCACGAGGATTTTAAATATTTATTAACGTTTCGTTACGAACCTCTAACGAATAAAAGATGTTCTAGACAAAATTGTAACGTGGGATTGAACTGTATATCGAAGTAATCGTGCAAAGTTACGAGCTTGTTTCAACTTTTGATATACAATTTTGGAAAATTATAAATTACCTATTTAAGAGAAATACTTGTTACTTGTGAATCAGCACGGAAGATTGCGTAAGACGCTACGTACGATTCAATTAAATGTAATCGTCGCGAAATTGCGCATCCTTCGGTATCAAGATAAGGACTTTGCGAAAAAGCAAAGTGCACGCAACAAAGCTACACGCTATGACACTGGCCGGATTAATCGCATGATAATAATAAAAAAGTAACACGGCAACGATTCTAATCAATCTTTAACATTGCCATCCGAATGCACGTGTTACGTAAGTTAACGCAGATAACAATCGAAAAACGACTTCCTCCGAATGCATAAAAAAAAAAAAAAAATTGACAACGCGCCAAATCCACATTGCACAACAATATATAAAGTAGAGTGGAGCTCGGATATGTTTCACAGACGTAAAAAAAAAGTCGCGATGATAAAACTTATTATTTTGGCATGTCTTTGCACACTGGCGGTAAGTCTCGATTGAAATAATAAAATTTAATTACAAAATTCACATACTCTTTTGCAAACTCTGATATCCCATCGTACGATTAAACTTTTTTTTAACTCCGTTGACATCAATTTCATCTCAACAGCATCAACATCAAAAGCCGACAAAGTTCTTAATACTTGTCAATAGCAGAAACAAAAAAAAAACTAGTTAAAAATGTAAAAAGCAAATTTTTCCAAAATTAATCTTTTTCATTTATTCGAATTTCTATCGATTACCCAGATACGCTCATTTTCGCATTGCTGCCGAGAAGCCTCTCGAGTTTGAAACGCTCCTTTTTTAAATTCTTCTTTCACAAAAGCAAACGAAACTTTCAGCTTGGTCAAGTCGATCCCCCACTACCGCCGGAGGATCAGCTACCCCAGTTGAACAGAGTAAGTAGCCACGCGACGTTAAGCGAAAAGTAAAATTAAAAAAAAAATGTAGCTATTCGTGCGTAAAAACTAAAATTCGTGAAAGCAAAAATTATTTAACGAGACATTTAATAAATTTTTGTTTTTAATTAATTAATTTCACACTCACCCCTGATGTCCTCATACGTTTGCACGGGACCTCAGCGAGACGTTGAAATTAACTCGTAACTCGAAATTCATGGAAATGACGTTATTCCAGAGTGGAACGAATTTCCTGGTTATCAAAGGGCGACCCTGGAAATAATTCCCACATAATATAATCAACTAACAGCGAGGATATAGAACTTTGACACGTTATTATAATGGCCCTCTGAAAAGTGCATAAAGCCTTCGTTAATATTGCCGCTCATTATAAATGGCTAAGCAACGGAGGTAAATACGTGCTCGACAACTATGAACACTATGCAATTCCCTAAGACACAATTAATAATAGTGTTTACGAGTGTTAATCGATAATTGATGCGATTGATTAAACTGCACGATAGAGCAAGGATAGTAAACGAGTGGGTGGGAATCGTATCCTAGTAATCGATCGTACCATAGAAAACGCGCCTGTATGAAATACAATTGCCAAAGAGATATCGGATGATTGAAGATTTTTCATGGAAAAAATCCAATTTTATTTTTCATTTGCGCTTCATGTGGATTTTGAAAAAAAAAAAAGAAATAATTTTGTTACATAAGATCGCCAGACAATCACCACCAATGACGCCGGCTATGGGACAAACGATGGGATCGGCTATGCCGCAGCCTGGAAATTCGGGTCAGGGTCAACCAGACACCATCGATCCTTTGGGGTTAATACAGAAGAGTCAAAATATAGCTAAGGAATTTCTAACAGGAAGGAAGCGTCGCGACGTTCCCGATCTGCAAAAGGTAAACCGCGTCGATAATAAAGTTATCAAAGGATGCTTTTTTTTTTATAACTTTTTACAATTTAATTATTTATATTTAATTTGCAGCTTCCGCTACCACCACCACAGATACCGATGTTGGTTTAAACGAACACCGATAAGAAAGAGTAGAATACGACGACAAGTAGAAAGATCGGGAGGTTTGGTGAAACTTCGTAAGATATCAATAAGCACCAATGAAACTTCTATTTCAGCAATTAATAATATTATTAATCTTTATTAAACTTTTTCCTCTGAAAATAAATCCTGCACAAATCCTAGTTCTATATATTATTTATGTTATTCGCCATATTTACTGTTTCTATCCCTTTTCTTATCGCTTCCATCCCCTGCTTCTGGTTATTAAAAATAATAGATAACGTCCCGCGTTATCTACGTATCCCACAAATAAATGCTCCACAGATAAGCTACGTCATATCAATATCCGATAAATATATCAGATATTAAAGTATCGGATAGGTAGTCAAACGATTCTTAGTCCGACCTAAGAGACTCTAGCGACGATTTGTCATTCAACGATTTGTACCTGCATATAAAAGTATCCTGTTCATTCAAATTCACGTACGTATAAAGTATCGACGTTTTATAGAGATCGATACGCAATATATATTATATACTACTGTCTATAGTGAAGCTGACGGGAGAAAATTCTACGTTAAAATAACGCACGTCACATGTCGCCATACCGAAACACACGTCACTTTTGATTTCACGATGAACATGAATCCGGAAAATGCGAGAGAACTGGACGAACTCCTTGTGTTCCTGAAACCAGGTAAACCCTATAAAGACGTAAAATGCAAAAATTTGTATAATTAATTAAAAGATATAATTTTTACAGAAAATTCCAAAAATTTTCATCTCCCGTCTCTCGCAAGTTCAATGATAATAATATATTCTTCTTCTTTTTTTTTTTCAGTCAGATTAAGAGATCGAATTTTATTATCACCTTACACAAAATACGTTTTCCCAACAATACTGATAGCCATGACAGTACCGTTTGCTACTTACGCTCTGGTCTTTGCATCACTGTCCAACGACACGACTGCCAATGTCACCTGTTACATATATCCATCTTATTTCGTGGAATGTGCTCCAGGACGGAATCTGACGTATGAAGAGTGCGTTCACGCAGGTTGTTGTTATAGCCTTCAATTGGATATCTGTTATCATTCTTTGCCATCGCGTCACGGTTACACTGTATACAACATAAGCGATAGCGGTAGGTTGGCAATGTGAAAAAAAATGTCATCGAGCTTCGATTTAATGACTATCGACAGGTGTCAATGAGACATTTTTACTTTGTTTCAGGTGCATCATTAATTCCAAGAAGAAGTCATAGTCCACTGGGAAGTTTCAATAGGGATGCTGTCAGTCTAGAGATACGGGGTATCGATGCCAATCATCTTGAGATCATTCTGTCGGTGGATGATTCCGTCGCGAGGTCAGGGGTCGCTTCCGAAAGTATTAAATCACTCCTGCAGGATCTGCCAAAACAGGATAAAGGAGAAACCAATCAGCCGACTGAAAAGATCTTGGATTTTCTGCCGAGAAATTCGCAGTCTCGAACGATAGCCGTAGAGCTTGGTATGTCAAAGATATAGATTTTTTTTTTTTTCTTCTTATCTGAATATTCTTTATCTCTATGGTTATTGTCTTTTTTTTTTAATGTTTTTTTACAATTTTTCATTTCTTATCTCTGTCGCCATATATTTGCAGCATACGGTACCCGAGTATGTTGGTATATTTACATGTATATAAATAAATTAAAATCAAAGTTAAAAAGTACAAAAGTAAAATCATAGAAATACCACATATGGTTACGTGACGAAATTATTCGTGAAATTCAATCTTGCCGATTCGATAGGCAATAGACGTTGACACTAAAATCGACATTTAAATTTTTATGGGAATTTGACTTATTTGAATTCTCCTCACGCGAAGCATATCAGAAAATTAAAATTATTTTCTATGGAATTTCGATTATCCATACATCAGCATCCGAGTACGTATCTGTATGGCTATTAACAATAACTTTATACAGATAGAACGAATCGATAATTATATTAGAATCAAGTTCGAGGAACCAAATGATAATCGAATTTTACGCAATCTTCGTACGTAAAATCCATTAAAAGACAATACAGGAATTTGCTTTTTAATGGAATTTTTTATGGGAATTTTGCAAAAGGATCACGCGAAATGATACATGGGGCTTACGAATTTTCGGCAGATTAATTTGTCAAGAATTATGGTAAAATATGGCATTTTTTATTGATGCTCAATACGAAGTGGGTAGAAATGCGGAGAGAGAGAGAGAGAGAGAGAGAGAGAGAGAGAGAGAGATTGTAACATCTGGAATTTAGTGATACGAATTATATATGAAAAATTGCGGTAACATTTGTTTTGTATTATTTCTTTCTCTCAGATGGTACGTCAAATTTGATTCCTTATATTCATTATCCGGAATTCTCCGTTTCCGTCGGCAGACGTAACTTCGGTAACGATAGTACGTATATATTGACAACTGCCAGAGGTCCGCTTATTCTAACGGAATCTTATTGGGAATGGAGTATATTCATGAGCGACAGTACCGTCTATGGTTTGAATGACGTACAAATAAATGGCACCACCAATTGGATCTATAACAACGAAAACGGTACAATGAGACCGGCTTTTTTGGGAATAACCAATAATGGCGATGGAGTGACGTGCTACGTGGAATACGACGGTCCAATGGAAATAAAGGTACGATAATATTGACGTGAAAATATATTGCAAAATTATAGGATAAAATGTATCTTTAAAAATAGTTTTTACAAATCAAATTTCCAATCGAAAGCCTTCGCGCTTTTTCATGCTAAAAATACAAAATCTGTCGGTCTGGAATACAGTAGAAGGGTGTCTTTGCTCTTTGAAAATCCAAAGCAGCAGCGTATCCATGGAAACGTGAAATGCCTGATACCCAGGAAAATATTTACGTCGTTATCGAGGGAAAATTACTCTTTATTTATACAGAAATGTAAATTACGCATGTAACCGTACCGTAATTTAAATGCGGCAAAACGTTTTTCGGAATAAACTTTTTGGGATTTTTTAATTAACGATAATTAGAGAATTCCAAGTATTTCAATTATCGCGAATGAAAAAGGGGTTGGACGTCATAGGAAACATTGTGTAAAATCTTCAAGATCTACAAAAACACGTCAAATTCATCATCACCTGTGTGATCTCGTCCATTAATTTTCATTTTTTTTGTTTTTTATTGCCATTCTCCCCATTTATTCGTCTCTTTGAAACAGGTGAATAATGGCTCCAATCTGATTATACTGCGCGGATTTTCTTTACCGAAAGCGATGAGCGTTCACGTTTTTGCGGGACCGACGCCCCTCGAGGCCGTTCGGCAGCTTAACACGTATCTTTCAAATACAAGTGAAAGTCCTGTGAGAGCAACCCATGGCGTCCACGTATGTCCCAATGGGAATTTGACATCCCTGGATGACGTCATAATGGATTTAAACGATACAATATTGATAACGGAAGTCATGGAAACACCCTGGGACACCCATTGTCTCCATCAGGAGCTCTGTCCAATTTTGGAGCTCAGCTTCACGAGCGAAGAGTACGAGAAGATGAACGCAGCACGTGAGATGTTATCGATGGTCAACAGATTTTATCAACCTCATCTCAGTCCCATGGTAACGAAATTACAGAGTTTGAAAATAAAACAAAAATCTTTTATCGATCATTTGATTTCAGCTTTTTCGTAATAACGACAGCTTAAGTTCTCTGCTGGAAAGTCAACTTCTTCTTCTGAGCAGTAACGATAGCCAAATTTACACTGGCACTTATCTTAACGATCAAGCCGTGTATCCCGATTGGGCCAATTCCGAAGTGTCTTTCGCCGCAGGAAGTTACTTGCTCAATTACATCAACGAGCTTGGAACAGACCTCATATACGTCAGAGATAGTTGGCCCAAAGACGAATTGGGTATGAAGTTCGACGCGACCTCAATGGGATTTGACTATATGCCAGAAGTCAGTGAGTCGACTGATGACCCGATCGAATTTCAAGTTTTCTTATTAATCATCAACATCATCAAACGTATACATTTGGTCAATTTACATATCCACAGGGCTTACAGTATCTCATGTGTAACAAGACAGTTCCGTTCAATCTGACGTCATCGACGTCATCCGTGCATTACACCCAGCACAATGCGTATTCGAGAAACTTTCGTCATTTTCTCCAGAGCAATGCAACGGTCTTGGAGTTGCGTGGAATTGCGGGCGAGGCGGGAAATTCAAGTTGGGCAGGATTGAGGAAGGCAGTTCGCACGGGGGTAGGTTGCGGTTTGGTTGGACAACTTCCGCCTCCCATGTACGTCTGCGGTACTGGTACTCACGATGTTTACTTGGAGACTGATCTTTGCCTTAGGTATAAAGGATCCCACTTGTATTATGTAATGAAAAGAAAAAAAAAGATCTAGTCGAGATCAGGGATCCACATTGAAATTCCAGATGGTACGGAGCCGCGGTCCCATGGCCTCACGTCGTCATTCTACCGGAGAGATTACCCGGGGCTTCCTATCTACCAACCGCAGCATCCCTCAACGCGGCAAAGCTCCTGAGATTACGAGCATCCTTGGTAACGTATCAGCACACCAACCTGGCCAAATTTTACAAGGAAGGGACGCCCGTCTTGGCGCCCACGTCGCTGTACTATCCGAAGGAACCGGAAGTACGGGATGCCTGGGAGCAATTCATGTGGGGCCAATCCATCTTGATCGGCCTGGTTACGCTTCCTAGTGTTGATCAGGTGCCTATGTGGATACCTGGTGAATACACCTGGAGACATCTTCAAGGTGGTTCTCCAGTGACTTCATCGAACACACTGAGCCCTGTAACAGCTGCCGTTGGTGAGGTCGTCAATCTTCTTCGACCTGGACACGTGGTTCCCGTTCACGAGGTTAGAGACAGGGCAGGACAGGGCTGCCTCTTTGTACACGCGAATCCTTGGCATTTACGTGGGATCGAAATGTGCGAGAATGTTCATTCGAATTTTGGATTTTTATCAAATTCTTGTTTTTCTTTTATCCAGTGTAATTTTCCTGCAAATTATTGTGTAAATAGATCCAGGATGAAATAATCATCCGGCCTACCGGAATATCTTTCGAGGCTCCGAGAGTCTTGTTTTCACGCAGGAACGTAACATTTCGACGAATAGGCAGCCTATCGTGGAACCAAGTTATCTCATAGTGGCGATACTAAATCCAAATTGAAAAAAACTCAATTCATCTCCCTTTCGGCAATTTGATACGTGCCCCTCTTAGACCTAAGACTTCAACATCTGCTTCAGCACAGCATCAATGTTACAAGGGCAAAGCTATTGTCGCGAGTCCTTATCTTCTATCCAAGGTCTATTCAGTCGTCGAAAAAAAAGAAAAGCTTTGAAAAATCCTTCAGCCGAAAGCTTAGTGCTGTTAAGAATACATGGTCGATCAAAGATGCTGTCATCTGGACCAACCGAAATTAGACTTTAATCCAAAACTCAATCGACCTGCAATGATCCAAACGTTCGATGATATACGTAGCAATACGATATTGATACCTATTTTTTGAGATTCCTTTCTTTAAAAAAAATGTTGTTTATTCAATTTTTTCTTTCTCTCCTTAGATCGTCTCGAACACGAGCCTGGATACAATGAAGAATGACATTGATCTTCTGGTGAATATGCTCTGCGACAACGAGTGTCTGGCCTTTGGCAGCATCTTCTACGGGGAGATGGAGGGCGGAGATTTTTTAGCGATCAGTACAACAAATTCGAGTTTGATACTCCAAAATTTACTTAGTGTACAGAATTACGCGTGCAATCAAACGCAAGTGCAGTCGACCGTCATAAGGAACATTCAAATTTTGGGCGTCGAGTCGCATCGGATTAATCAAAATTTGTGCGATCTGACCGATGACACGTACGAGATAACTTTTCAATAAAATAATCAAATAAACTTCGCGTCTAACATATACATTATATTTTCTTATTCCTTCTTCTTGAAATACCAATATTATATTTACGAAGGCATCGATGACTTTTACAAATACATTAAATAAGTTATACTGAAAACGTAGATACGTTCAAGATTGCATATCAGGACTTTCAAAGTTTCGCGCCAAGAATTTCATCGCCTTGTTATAACGAGTTTCGCGAAAATGCGCCTTTTTTTTTTTCTTTTTCCTTCAAACTTTCTTAAGCAACTTTCCGATCTACGATTTATCTGGCTAGTCACTTGTCGGACTTATCGAATAAAACGAAACGTCACCGTCACGGTAAACGTCAGTCCGATTCTTAATGACAAACGAACAAAACTTTCTGCTAAACGACACTTCATCTTTCTCTAATTGTCTATCTCGAAGGGATACGATAAGATTTTTGAAAAGGAGCAATTTTCATTACGATAACTCGAACGACAAGCGCGACTGTTATCAGTTCGCTCGAGGGGAAAGCTTGCAGTTGGCTCCGGAGCTTTTCCAAGCTTGCGTACTACAATTTCTCGAGATACGAGTAGCCGCGTTCTCAACATTCTGGCACGTCGCGCACACTAGATCACATCGCGTCCGTACTCCATTGAGAAAACTCGGACGTCGCGTTTATCGGCCAATTTCAGTTTTACCTGAATACCAAAAATTCCAATGGAATAATAACACCGTGGTAAATTGCGAGTACCGATAAAAAAAAAAAAAAAGAAAAAATTACGTCGACCAATGGCAACTGACAGTGGAATAGTTAGTTAATTAAAATTTTAGTCAACCCGTTCGTAAGAGTGTATCGGAATTTTATATTTATTTAATTTATCAGTTTATTAAAAAATTAAGTCTGTAAACAGTGTAACCATTGTCATGTGAAATACTGCGAGAAGACAATAAAGCGCGAGACACACGTTGCTCGATAAACGTCATACAAATGTACACGTGTCAAGCAACATTTAAAGTAATGATTCTTTTGTTGTTGTGAAGACTCAAGAATTTGCAAAAAGTTCTACAGTGACGTCTCATGAGTGATAAAAAGGAAAGCATACAGAAAAAAAGTGGATAAAACTCAAAACAGAGATGACGGAAATTGAGTGATAAAATGTTGGATTCGAAAATTTCAACTGCTACAGCTTAGGATAATGAGCGATACCGTAAAGTAAAGTCGAACTATACATTGATTACCCATCGATCCTATCGATCACATAGATACTAAGAAAACGAAATCGATCCAAAAAAAAAATCAGCAACAACAATTAAACCCAGAAACTCCAAACTGTCGCTAATTCAAGTACTCTTAAAGATTCTCCATACTACATCCAATTCCGGTTAACTCCAACTATCCAATCAATAAATTGCATCCAACAATTTTTGAGTATACAAACGACATTAAAGAAAAAACAATGCACCAGCAAAAAAGCAACATTTGCACGGATGCGCTTTAGCCTAGAAAAAAAATAGTTAATTAACATAAATAAATAAAAAGCTCTATACGCAGAGTCTACATTGATATGTAAAGTCCCATAAAAATGGCACCTGTTGTACGCTGAATGCAATTTTCCCACTGTAACGACGTAACGAAAAAAGAAAAAGAAAAAGAAAAAGACTTTGTCGTTTTCAGAGCAGCGAGCGTCGCTCGCACCAACATGGAAAATGCGACCTTGCCGCCGGAAATGACGTTCACAGATCAATCGCTGACTCTGGTGATCGCCTATTGTCTCTGCTTCGTCGTAGCCGCCGTCGGCAACCTGACAGTCTTCGTGACCTTATTACGCAGCCGTAACCGGAAATCACGAATATCCTTGATGATCTGTCATCTGGCAGTGGCTGATCTTGTCGTGACTTTCATCATGATACCACTTGAGGTGACAGTAACTCTATATATTGTATATAAATACCATGCATACAGATGCTCCATTCAATATTCCAATAAATTAATCACTATTCAGACAAGAGATAGTTCAATTAAATGGTCCAATTAAAACTTTAATGGATCCTGACGTAACAAAGGACTATAATGTTAATGAAATACCAGTCGCCAAACACGTAATACGCAATGGGTAATTGCAAACAGGAGACCCGAGGATTCTGATTAATTTTGGGATTTACCTAAGAGTCATGATTTCCTGTTCCCAGCGCCAAATTACCGTAGCGGTAACAATAGTCCACAATTAAGAGTATCGTCCTATGGCGTCTACCAAATTCAAATTCAAAGTAAATTTTGTTTGACGTATATCGAAATTGGATACATTCCTAAACTATCTGTGAGGTAATAACGATTAATTACCGCACTAGAGATATTATGCTTTGATAAACTTAAATATGGGTAGAACGAGGAACGTCTGAAGCACCTTTAATACTGACCTTTATACTGACATTTATTTCACGGATGAAATGTGCTAAATTAGTCTTGTAACTGGATCAGAACATTAGAAACGTGTCTATATAGTAAATATATGTTTATATATATATATATATACATATACATACATACATATATTTAGAGACGCTTTTACATAAGCAAACTTTATACAGAGGGAGCGTGTTTCTTGAACTTGTAATGGAGGGTTGCTCCTTCTTGTCAGGCTGCAACGGAGGATCGACGTAAAAGGGGATATTTGCCGTTTATTTAGTTACATGCTTGCTCAATTTGTGTATTCTCTACACCCCCGTTCACTGAACCCTATCTTTGCTGAGCACGTTCGCCAAAATCCGCTTATGAAATTTCCACTGATTCACCGCTGATTAAATTACGCATAAGAAATTCGCCCAAGTTTAACGAGGTAAAGATGTATTTGTGCTTGAGCTGGAGAGAGAGAGAGAGAGAGAGAGAGAGAAAGTAAAAAAGAAAAAAATCGAAAATGGACAATGGTCAATCAATATGCAATTTGGTTGATGAAAATTGCAGGTTGTTTGGCGAATCACCGTCAAATGGATGGCTGGCAATGTGGCCTGTAAAATTTTACTCTTTCTTCGAGCCTTCGGTCTCTACTTGTCCAGCAACGTTCTCGTCTGCGTCTCTTTGGACAGGTGAAAAAACATGGCTTTGGTCTATTATAAGTTCCAGTTATAAGTTCTGGGACCTGATAAAAATAATATCCCCTAAACTTTTAGATACTTTGCCGTGCTGTATCCGTTGCGCGTAAACGATGCGAGAAGACGTGGCAAAGTGATGCTGGCTGTAGCCTGGATTTCCAGTGTTATTTGTGCTACGCCACAGGTGAGACTTTAATTTCAATTTACTTCTGCTCTGCCCTTTACAGTCATTTAATTGCACGAATACAGGGTTATTTGGGGCAAACGTATCGACTCAAGGCAATCTGTTCATTTAATTTCTACGATAAAAGCACCTTGGATCTAATATATTTGTACGTAAATAACGATATATATGTATTGTGACGTATTTTCTGACCACGCGAGATCGAAATCGGTAAAACGTCACCTTCGGCCGTCCACCCTCGCGCGTGCATCCGCAAGCCACGTCTGGGCGCCAGCCAGCTTTTGTTCCACCGGTGCCGACGAACCGGTATGTCCTCGGAGACGAGGTGGGTCGCCCTCGTCTCCACCAAAGCGGCACAGTGCCACGAAACGAGATCCGTCGATTTTTGGAGACGCGTGAAATCGACAAACGTAACCGAAAATGTCAATTTTTGGGGGCGAGTAAAACTGACAAACGCAACTGGATGCATGAGCGAGAGCGAACGGTTGCGGAAATGCACGGCCGCTCAGGCTGCAGGTTGTGGCAGAGAGGGTCGGAGTAAGCGACCGGCAAATAGTGTAATCCAGCGAGAACTACTTTGACGCGAACGCGAACAGACAAAATCCAGAACATATGATCGGGAGCGAAGCGGGAAACCCGACGCCTATGGCTATCGGACTATTCGAAATCCCAGCACCAAGTAATAAAATCTTACGACTCACCAGAGCAGGCACAGCCAATCCGCGGGAACGGAGAACTCGCCTAGGGTCACTCACCGGGATGCACCCTGAGAACACGCGAAAAATCACTTTCGGTACATTTTATTTGGCGAGAACCCCGCGCGGGAGCACGACACGAGCCTAACGTGCCGCCTAGGCAAACACGGGTAAAAAAATTCTAAACACGGTAGCGCGAACCGGCCCAAGATACCTCGCCGGTATCCCGAGTCAGACTAACTTGACAACATTGACAACAGTCAATTTCGGGGACAAATCAATCTGATTGGTCGAGATCCGTGAATCAAAAAATCACGTCACAGTATATACGATCTTGTACAAGTCAGCAGGGACGACATATTGGAACAATACATAGGTCAGGACTAAAAATGTATTCTGTGTTAAATCCAATTAAAACCAAACGTTCATCAAGGATTGCGGTGAAGCGAATATCTGATCAATCAGGATAATGTTTAATTGAAGAATTTGCAAGAGAAAGTTGACGGTTAAAAAAAAAACGAATTTTCATTTAACGTGCTTTCAATTCGTCCTAGACTTTTTCTCGGGCGATATAAATTAATCTAATTATTATAAATCCACTTGAATAATACATTGCTGATAATTCATCCTACTGGCCAACTTTGCTTTAATTCACACGATTCAAAATTCCAGTTCAGCATAAATTCTGCTCTAGATTCATACGCTGCACAAATTGTCTCCAAGGTACTAAAAAAAAAAAAAAAACCCCCACTAGTCCATCATTTCTGCTGACTATGCACTTTTCAAAGGCCTATCGAGCTCAATAGATGCATTACAGGTCAGCCTATATGCACTGCATAGTGCACGTGTAAGACCCTCATCAAGAATAAGTGAATAATATAATCTAGGACACGCTCTTCGTCTTGATGCTTGAAATATTTTTGTTTAATAAAAGAAATATCTCCCTACATAAAATTTGTTTTAATCCCAAAGACTTTGTTACTGCTGCTACTCATTACGTCTACTGCAACGTGCACTTTATTTATTGAAATTTAAATTTGAAAAACAAATCGTTCAAATGATATTTCTCTGTTATATATATTTAACTTTTGCTCAAGAGAAAAGAAAAAAGTTTATTGCAGTCACTCAGCCGTGATTCCATGCTCGTATTTATTTGGCTGACTATCTTCAAGCGTCAGTCAATTACTTTCAATGAAAATAATCGTCTTGGACAATACGAAAATTGTCCATCAAGAGAGTAGCATGTGGCAATAGCAATTGTCTTGTATTCCGCGTATTGTATATATGTATTCCGTACAGAAGGTGAAATGGAATTTACAGAATTTCCAAAATAGCCACATTCATTGACGGCTCTTGGCATGTCACTTGGTCCCTAAGCTTATTCAACAACTACCGACTCCGTGACCCTTATCAAACCCATCTCCTTTTTAACAGCGAAACGAGAAACTAACTTGGCAGGAAGGATTGCCAGGACGCTTGTGACAAAGGATATTATAAATTAAATAGGACACATACCGAAATTCTCCAAGGTCCTGATCGTTAGGATTTAACCAGCAGACTATTTCGAATAGAAAAATAATGATGTCTTATGTCATGGTAATGAGTCGTGACAAATATATTACGCCTAAAAGACTCTTGCGCACAGGAAAAGGATATTATTGTACTTCGAGAGAATGCTGAGAAATTTGGGGAAGATGGCTGGAAATAGAGAAACGATAGAGAGAGAGAGAGAGAGAGAAAGACATTATTTTTTTTTCCAGAGTTTCATCTTTCACGTCTCACCGCATCCAGATTATCCAGATTTTCAGCAGTGCGTGACGTTTGGATTCTTCGTATCCCGAGTCGACGAAATAATTTACAATCTCTTTGGATTGCTGGCAATGTACTTTATACCACTGACAGTGATTTGCTGGGTCTACACAAAGATACTGCGAGAAATTAGCAACAAAAGTCGCGAAAGTAAGCAAGGTACCACAATTAATGCGAAGCGAGAGAAATATTAATGATAGAAAAAAAAAATAGATTGATCAATATATAAAAATCGATTAGCAATCGGGAAATCAGGCAGCAGCTGCACTCTGAGTGGCGCAGCAATGGGCGGAAGTGCTGGAAGATTAAAACTGAGAAGATCCGACATGTCGAGTATCGAAAGAGCAAGAAGTCGAACCTTAAGACTGACGATAACGATTGTTCTTGTATTTATATTCTGTTGGACACCATACGTAGCAATGTCACTCTGGTAATTAATATTGCGCCATCGCAACGAGACATTGTTAAAAAAAACCTAAATAATTAATATAAAGTAATATAATACATCTTTTTAGGTTGATATTCGACAGGGACAGTGCGAATTTGATAAACGCACCGATTCAAGATATCTTTTTTTTAACCGCAGTAGGAAACTCGTGTGCCAATCCGTTGGTTTACGGAAGTTATACCGTGGAATTTCGCAACGAATTTTGCAAACGTTTCTTTCTCTACGGATCATCGCCCAGAGTCGACAACAAGATGAAACTAGTACGTCGTAATACCGGTAAGCTTTTCAATGAATAATTTTTCATTGGACATTAATATTTATTGTCATTGCCATTATTATGAAGAATGATATTGGCAATGATGGTATCGATCGCTACATAGAAAAAAAAGAGAGATCAAGTAAACTGGCGCCCGGGAATAAATGAAAGTTTTAATTATATAGAAAATTCGAGAATTCCTCTCTGTATTGCAGGACAACAGACATCGAAGATCGATCCGGGCGCCAGTACGCTTCTCGCAAAAAATGTTCAGCATACTGTACAAAACTTGTTGAAAGGTGGGTTGAATAATAGATAATATAATCAATAATCAATGAGTAACTTGAGATATCAAGTTGGATTATGAATTTATAATTGTTCGATGATTATGATTATTGGATAAAACTTTACAGCGGGAAGTGGACCGACTCGTAGTACGATGGAGCCATCTGGTGCATGTAC
This sequence comes from Hartigia nigra, assembly GCA_031001745.1. Classification (NCBI taxonomy): domain Eukaryota; kingdom Metazoa; phylum Arthropoda; class Insecta; order Hymenoptera; family Cephidae; genus Hartigia; species Hartigia nigra. Next base: position 52,506 of record JARPRG010000068.1, on the reverse strand, counting down.
GATTCCAGCATCGATTCCTGGCAGACTCAATTCCACGATTACCAACATCCCCGAGAGGACGTCGTGCCAGAAGATGGTTAGTAAAAAGTCGTTAATAATTTTTGGATGAATATTGACGGTAGATAAGTAGGGAATTTCATTATCGACGATGGGGCAAGACCTTGACTTATTGCATTATGATAATAAGTATGTGACTTGTAATTAGAGCGGAGGAAGCATGCGTGGCGAATACTATGAATTTATAAGAGTTTATAATGACTCTCCGTCATTATGATTCTCACCTTAGATAATAATGACGTCCGGTTCGATTAAGTTAATCGATCGATATATTCGTTTCCTAACGTTTTAATGAGGACGTCGGTGCCGTGACCTCTGACTCGAGATATGAGAATTCCATGGTCCGACAGTACGATTGACTGAAAAATAAAAGAAACAATGTAATTTACCAAATGTTAGATGTTAGGTTATCACGAGGAAGAAAAAGGTTATCAAAGTAAAAATGATAACATTTTATTTTTCAACAAGATTCCGATAAATATATTATTCTTAACGTTAAAAACCTCATGACCATTCAGTAGTCACACTGTACATGCAATCGTTAGATTATTATTCCATTCGTTAACTAGTCGCGACGTTTTCACGTTTTGGAACGTCCTGTACATCCTCGCTCTTCTCCCTCAACTTCTTCCTCAAGGCTCGACCGCGAATATTCAGCATCGTCTTGGCTACCAACCAAACGGCACCCTTTTCGCACATGCACTGCAGTGCATTGACAGTGCCAATGATAAGATAATGAGGCGGATATCCGGTGGTCCTGGATTCGATACCAATAGTCTTCAAGGAGGCCTCGACGAATTTCTCAGGAGTCGGTGCCATCCAGGTTGCCTTCCTGAGTGAAGAAAAAGTATAATTAAAAATCGTCCTCCTTCCCTTCATCATGATTAGGATCAGCAGGTTGATAAAATGACATACTTAATTTTTGACATCTTCGTTGCTACCGGACCAGGCAGTATACACTGTACAGTGACACCTCTTGGTGCTGCCTCAGCAGCAAGATCAGCACTCAGTTTGTCAACGTAAGCTTTGCTAGCAGCATACACTGACAGATAAGGACTAGGCATTGCTGCGGCTGCAGAACTAATATTGATAACGATTCCCCGACGTCGTTCCATCATTCCCGGTAAAACAGCACGTGCCACTCCAGTCACGCCTGCTACGTTTAATTGAAGGATCCTGGCAAGATGCTCTTCAGGAACATTTACGAAGACCTCAGGGTGTTCGTAGCTCAAGCCAGCATTATTGATAAGTACGCCAACCTGAAAGGATCCATGATGATAATACAAAAAAAGGGAATAAAATAAAGAAAAAAATATTCATCAATATCTTGATGACTACCTCTAGTTCCTCTATGGCTTTTGCTATCCTAGCATACACAGGTTGACCCTGGGTCAGGTCAGCCTCTATCACTCGCGTCTCGACCCCGTATTTCTCTTTCAACTCCGACGCCACTTCATCCAGCTTCGACTGGGTCCTCGACACCAGGACGATGTCCATTCCTCTGGCCGCAAGGGCGCTGGCGAAGGCTTTACCCAATCCGTCGGACGCTCCTGTCACGACGGCCCATCTACCCTGAGAAGCGACGTCGATCCCCAGACCAATTGACGGCGCTATTATCTTTTTCCATAAGAGCACACTTATTCTCACAAAAATTCTAAGTCCCACTGCTGCCACTATCACCAGGGCTATCTTATCCCAAATTGACAGCGTCATTCTGGAAGGTAGGAAGAATTTTGTTATTTTAGGTAAAACAACTTCCGACATACTACGCGTTCACTCGTGAACCAAATGACAGACCCAACTTCTAAGACTCTTATTTATACACTCGATAACACTATCGCGCAACTGTTCAGCAGATAACACGACATTAACGTTATCTGGAGCATGTGCCGATTAATCGCAAAAATTCAAGTGCTAAATAGAGTGTATTATTTTTTTTAATTTTATTTCATAAAATTTATCCACTCTTACCTGCTATTTACATTCGGTCAATCAATTGCAATTGCAATCTTCCAATGATCTTGGTATCAATTGGGTATTGATTCTTCGATTGACTAGCGATCACTGGCTCATCCACGAAGACACTAATCACTTGGCAGTTGCCTTATCACTCTCTGTTACCAATGGCAGCACGATTCGACGACGCTACGGCGTCGGTGTATCACGTTCCAACCAAAAGACGCGGTCGATGCTCCTACTTGTGCAAGGAGTGCGCGCGCGCGCAATGTCATGGCTTACTGTATATCCCTTCCGCTAGAATATCGAGGTCTTCTACTCTTTCTTTGGCACACTTTATATCAGCTGACTGTATCGGTACAGACACTTCCGCGAACTAGGCTATATCATTTTTATAGCGAATATAATATCTTTTATTGCAAAAATCTATTTGCCACGTTGAAACAGTAATGATTGATTGAAAAAAAATATATGTCGTTGCATCGGTTTGTTGGAATGCAATTTTAAAGATTTTTGTTTGTATCAATCCAAAATTTGTGGACGGTAACTATGTAGTTTTTGAAATCGTGCGATCTTTCTTTATTGAAATTAACCAGGAATTTTATTTCGTCATTTTTCTTTTTGACTCTTCCTTTCTCCTGGTTTCGTGAAGGTGCCGTTTCTTCGTAGTATGTACGATATACGCGCTAAGGAGTACCGTTGCTCAACGCTGACATTGAGCCCGTGAAGCCACCATTTCTCTTTCTATTTTTGAGACTTCCGACTCTCAACGTCGGATTGTGAACGACGTCGCGTACCAGTAGGTCAATATAATTAGGGCGTCGCATTTGTAAGAGTCGTCGGACGCTCGCTCTTACTTTTCGACAAGTCCCGTTTTTAGGGACGGTAGCGAGCGTTCCGTCATTTACAAATGCTTGTGGTATTTTTATCTCTTCTTTTTCTTTTTCATATTGTTTCAGAATTTAACTACCAATGCAAATTATCTGAGCGTACCGACCATCAAGATATCACAGTGATGAACGCAGTTGGAAATTTTGCAAAAATTCCAATCCTCAAAGTTCGGACAACTGTCGATCGACTTAGGAAAATTCCAGTTGGCAATTTTCAGGCATCAAATTTCACCTGGACGACTGCTGCCAATTCTATCGTTGTAAAGTAATGTAGGATTAATTTTGCAAAATAAGAATAAAATATTTGCGCGCCTATTGTATGCTCATTCTTTTTTTTTTTTTAATAAATTCGAATGTAAATCGTGAATGACTCGAGGAAAAAAAGTCACGCTCTCATTTTCCATTAGCGAATCAATATTCATTCGTCCATTCGATTGAATTCCGCAATGCGTCAGTGGAGATGCATTTCAATATTAAGATGGCCGAATTTTCTGGCTTTACGATTTTCAAAGTCATTGTCCAAGAGTGAAGTAAATTTGAACGTTTCTTGTGATAACTTATCGATATTGATCGATATTAACTTGATTACAGAAGAAAAAAAAAATTATTATCCACGTAAGACACGTCGTTACAATAAGATGTAAAAAGTGAATTGTATTGTTTTATCGATAAAAATAAAACATTTTATGTAACACACAGTCTTTTCATATTCCACGAAAACCGTCATGTCAATTTTGAAAAGTCCAGGAATCACGGAAGTGGAAGAAAACGTAATTTCCTAGCGCAGTTGGTAGAAAGTAGTTGCGTGCTTGAAACTCTCGCGATCTAACTGATCTAACGAAGAAAACATTTGATAAAAATATGGCCAGGCATTTTATATTTGTAATAAAAACAAATTATATAAAACTTAGGAGCAACTTTTAATTCTTATATAATTAATCAGCCTCTAAATTAGTCGTATTTATTTCCACCTCTCTGTTATCCAGTTTTCCCTTCTGTCCTGTCTTGACGATATTCCTGCCCTGAAAAGCTGTCAAGTTTCTATCGGCTTGATGAAGCGTTTGAAGATAATATCTTCTCCAGAGAAGAGCATTTGTCTCGACAGATTTGGTCCAGCTGTGCCATTCCGAGCGAGTGACTTTTTTCTCCTGCATAGCTTGAGCTTCTCTTATGGTTTTACGTAACCAGCTGATCCATCGATCAGCTGCGCTGCTTGTGCTGTCGATCCAACTGGACCAATCACGAATTTCCACTGATTCCACTTCAGCTGGATGCTTCTCCATGAAATACATCTGGGACTCTGTGAGCGTTTTTGCCAGCCAGGACGATAATTTTCCTGCCACAATATTTACGACGTCTTTCATATTTTCCGTCAGAACTTTTGGATCCTCGGATTTTATTAGGTTGGTGAATTTTTCATAAATTGCGTATTTAATGCGATTCGCCAACGGATCGTCTACGGAACTTATTGTTAGTGTTTCGTCCTGTAGAATCTTGTTCACTGCATCCAAAATTCGGCCAAAAGTCACGAATGGTAATTGTGTTTTGAACATCCGTGTAAAATCGTCCATTGTTGCTAGAGCCTCTCGTGGACCTTGTTTTAGTTTTTTCTCTATTTCTTTTTCCTTTTTCTCTTCTTTTTCCTTTGATGCTTTCCTCATTTCTTCTTCGGCTTTGAGCTCTTCTTGCTTCGCATTTTCGTCTTCGCTTGATTTTTGTTCTTCTCCTTTTTCCTGCTCCGCTAACTCCTCTTCCTGCTTCCTTTGCTCTTCTGCTACCTCTTGTTTCTTCTTTTCTAATTCTTCTTCTTCTTTCTTTTGTTCTACTTCCTCTTGTTCTTTCTTTTCTTCTTCTTGATTCTTTCTTTCTGCTTCTGCTACTTGTTGTTGCTTTTCCGCTTCTTCCTCCTGCTTTTTCTTTTCCGCTTCCTCCTGCTCTTGTTTCTTTTTCTCTGCCTCTTCTTCCTCTTGTCTCTTCTTTGCAGCTTCTTCTTCCTCTCGTAATTTTCTCTCCGCTTCCGCTGCCTCCTCTTTCCTTTTCTCCTCTTCCAATTCCTCCTGCTTCTGCTTCTCCGCTTCTTCTTGTTGCTTCTGTAGTTCTGCTTCCTCTTCTTGTTGTTTTCTCTGCTTTTCCGCTTCCTCTTCTTCCACCTTTTTGCGCTGTTCAGCCTCTGCCTCTTCCGCCACTTTCAACTCTTCTTCCTGACGTTTCTTCTCCTCGGCCTCTTTATCCGCCTCAATCCTCAGCTCTTCTTCAGGACCTTTCGATTCATCAATCGCTATTTCTCCATCGGCAGTTTTCTTTGATTCTTCTTCAGTCTTCTTTGCTGCTTCAGTTACCTCCGTTTCTTCTTCAACCGGTATCCCTACCACTTCCTTACTTATCTCTCTAGACACTCCTTCGTCTCTCTTCTGTTCTTCGGTTTCACGAGCATCTTTCTCAGTACTCTTCTCTTCTCGTGGTTTATCCACCTTCTCTGTGCCTTCATTACCTTTCTTTTTCTGTTCTTTCAGTTTCTTCTTGTCTTGCTTAGATTTCTTTTTCTCTTCCTTCTCCTCAGTAATCACTCCTTCTTCCTCTTCTTCTTCCTCCTCCTCCTCTTCCTCCTCCCCCTCCTCATCATCCTCCTCTTCTTCTTCGGATTCCTCAGTTTCCATTTCCATTTCCCTACGTCTCTTCTCGCACTCTTCCTCCAATTCTTCCTTATGCACTTGAGCAACTTCAAAAAGCACGCCAGAGATCCAAGAAGCAACCATGTCAGCAAGTAGTCGCATTTGCTGAGACTTTCGGTCCTCATCTCGAAGAGGCGTGTAGTTTAAACAATAACCAAGTCGCCTAAGAATCACATCAGCAATATCCTTAAACTCTTCCTTCGGTATAGGGCATTTCCATTCTAATATGCTCTTCACGAAACGTTCAGCCATTAAATATTGACACTTCACAGCTTCCTCGTCAAGACCCAAGGAGTTCACGTGCTGTAACCTTTTCTTTTTCGATTTTTCCTTACACTTGTATCTTGGATCTTTTTTCTGTTTCTTAGTCCCACATCTCTTTTTCTCCTGAAAGTATCTCGCGGCTTGCCTGAAAGGAACAATTAATCGCACAGCGTATTTCGAATCTAACCTTCCAACTGGACAATTTTGTGTAATTACTCAGGTGTCATGCAGGCTTCTCCTTCGAGAACCTTTATCAAATTGTCCACCAGTTCCGGGGGCAGCGTGGAACCACGTTCCTCGAGGGTCGCTGTTAGTCTTTGTCTCGTCGGCAAGGAGAGTTCGTTGATGCGTGCCGAAATTGGCCGAATTTTTCGGACAACCGGTTTTCGCAAACATGGCGGAGGACATTTCCGACTGAAATAATTAGTTGATAGTTGATACAAAAATTATTACTATTAATTTCCTGCTTTTAGATCACCTCGGAGTCGCCAAGAGGTTAATGTATTCTTTTTTCGAGAGACAGTGCCTGGGTATAATTTCCACTTTAGGTAAAGAACACGTTTTTTCAAAAACCAACACAGTCGTTTTCTTTGGTGTTTTCGGTGATTCTCCTCGTCTACCACGACAACAGTCAACGTCGGATTTTTCAGCTTTTCCAATAGCCTAAGGAATAATTCAAGCATAAAAACAACAGTTTTCTTGCTATTTAATTTTGTCCTCTCTACATTGCTCCTTTTCTTTAAATTCTTATCACAACGAGTCTTCTCCCGTTTCTTCGCAATTGGTGCTTCATCGTCAGCCTTTTCATTCTTTTCATCCTTTTCACCTTGCTCAATTTCATCCGCTACCGGAGTCGCCCGGCGTACGTCCTCAGGTTCGTCTTCGTTTTCTTCCATACTTTTTACGATCTTATCTCCCCGTGTTGCTCCACGTTTGTAATGACACTTACTCGATAAGATTTAGAATTTTAAAGCCAAAAGGGATGGTTACGGTTCTCAATACTGCCTACAATTTTACATATCCAGCCGAGAGGTTTGAGTTACAAAATATTCATTGTACGAGAGGTTGCCTATTGCATTTTGTTTAGGAAGCAAAAAACTCTTTGCATTTTCTCAAGTAGCCAAATCCAGTAGTCATGACGTTCCTCATCGCATAAAATTCAAGATAATAGCATTTCTTTTGGTCTCCAAAGAGCATCGTCACTATCCTGATTGTAGTATTGCACACGTTCTTCCATAGCGCTGGAGCGCCGGTAAAAAAGTTCCCAACACCCAAGTAAAAATCTGTTGCCAAATGTTTCCCACGTTAAAAAACAGATGGCGATACTCTCTTCGTCCTCGGTACGGACAGCTACTCCGTTTACTAATCGATCACTTTGGGAGTCGCTGTGCCCATTCGGGACGTTGTGCAAGAGAATACGGAAATACTGGGACACGGTACAGTGAAAGATATGCGGATGTGTCGGAACAAGTGTGATTTTCTGAAAGGTGACCCGTGACGGATATCAGACATTTTCGCGGTACATCGTCACAGAGAATATATTAAAAAATGTGAATGGCAAGGTCCGGTTGACAAGATATCAACTTCGAAGTGAGGGGGGGACAAAGGCTTGATACTGGTGGAGAGAGTAAAGGGATATGATGAGATAACGAATACAGAATGAGATACAGCAGCTGTGAGCTCCTCGGTTATGCGGTCCTCACACTTACTTTGCATCTCAATGGTGGGTACTTGTTACCTAGGTATTAATTATTGCTCTACCCCGGTACTGATCTCGTGGCAAACCCCAAAATCGTCATCCCTTCGAAAGATAAGACTTATCGCGAGTACTGCAAAGGCTCAAGATGATTCATTGAAATATTTGAACCATGTAACGTCCCTGGACGTCTCAGTCGTTTACACGCCATCTACATCAGGATTATTAGAACCATTGTTGATCGTTAGGATCTTTCATTTGTTTGATATCGTGTCAATGGTACAGTTCTATTTCACGTATACAGGACAAGCCAATGGTGGCATTACGTGCAAAGATCTGCAGGGACGCTCCTTCGAGAGTGGCTTTCACTACATTCCTGGACCCGAACCTTGTACACTGTGCGTATGCGACAATGGCAATCCAAAGTGGTGTAAAGCAGTCATATGCACGTTACCGCAGGTATTTTATAAACTGATCTTAAACGTACTACGACTTTGATCAGTCTAGGATGGATCTACAAGCATTCGTGTTGCTCTCTAGGACGCGTTGCCAAAGCATGACTGTAAGTCCTTCCGTTTCGGTAACACCTGCTGCGAATTCATTTGCATGGACGACACCCTGTCGTCAGTGTCGAACGACAAAGGCGATGGAAATGGGGCGAACATCAGCGACCCCAATGCGAACAGCGACCTCGGCTTCAGAGTGATAGTCAGCTGCGTCACAGCGGCCATCACCTTGGGTGTCGTCTTCTTGGTGATTCATCGTCTACGACAGCGCAAGATGCGAGGTAATGTCTATAGTCAAAAAAAAAAGACGATGAACTGTGTACGACCTCTAAACGGGAAGCTTTATAAAGACGATGTTAGTCTGCTTAGCAGGTAGGCAGAGTTGCCAGCTGGAGGATGATCGAAGGAGTCTGGGCAGTATGAGCTACCTGGAGCGCGGTGGTCTACCTCATGGAGTACCAATGGAGGACATGCCGTGCGGCGGAGGATATCCCCTTTGGAAGCCACCGGGGAATTACTTTCCTCGAGGAGAAGCGCCACCGCCATACGAGGAAGCCGTCGCGGCAGCCAGGGCCGAGCAAGCCCTGTTATCCATGAGTCCACATGCCCTGTCACCTCTGAACTTTCCAAGCAGTTATCTGGCGAACCACAACAGTCATGCCAGCGTGGTCATAGTCCCGAGTAACGAGGGTTTGTCCTCGACCTCGCCTAACCTCTCGGCAAATCATGGCGCGAGCACGTCACCTCTCATCGTTACCAACAACAGACCACACAGTAGTCCTGGGGCTCATACCAACTGTCACCAGCTGAACGAGAGCGACAATGCTAATACAACTACAGGCTTGTACGCAAGTAGTTCGACGAATTTTAACATGGGAACCAACACGTATGAGAATCTGCCGACACCAGTTGGCATCTCCAGCATCCTACCGCAACATACGACCATCCAGAACACCTTGCTGTCATTACCCACGTCTCACTCGACTGTTCCAAAGACGTATCAACAACACACGACTCTTCCACGCCAGAGTGGCGCCTTCACGATATCCGCCACCTTACCCAACTCGACTACATCCAGTCATCGTACCATACCCAGAACCTTGGCCACTAGCGGAAGTCTCAGGCTCCGCAGAGAGTTCACGGCTCATCCATCCGTGGCACCACCACCCTTCGACACTCCGCGCAGGAACGTGTCCCCTCAGCATTCACCCCAGTCTGCTCCACCTACGGCACCGATCCAGAGCCAGAGTAACGAGACCATCACCAGGTCAGATGCATTCTACGAGGACGTTCTCGTGGGACTGCCGTCAGCGCCACCCCAGGTCGAAGGCCAACCACCGGAAACGAAACCAATCGCCATTGGCAGCTACAAGGTAAGCTAGAACGTCTTGTAACGCGTTACCTTTTGGTTCGACGATCACACTGATCTCTCTTACACCTGGTGAATCACTTGACAGACTAGCAAGGAATCCAGTACCGAGGTCAACCAAGATGGCAGCTTCGAATCTGTCGCCTGTGCTTGCAGCATGCAAGCTCTGCCGACGCTTCACGACGACGCCGACGACTATCGCAGCGAGTGCGAGAATTGCAAGAGCGCCACTGGCTCTCGTTATTACCTGGACAATGAGGATGAGCTAGTGACGTCACCCCACGAGACCATGACGTTACATCGACGTCCCGAGGAGGCTGCTTCCAGCACGACGCCACAGTATTACAGGACTTCCCTTACACTGCCGACGAGTACTCGTCAACGTACAAGGTAAAGACTCTCGAATGATTTTTTCACCCAAATTTCTATATGCAAATGACAATACGTCATCGAGGATCGACGGATGCTTCTTTCGCTCGATATTTCAAATCGATTGCCAATTAATATTTCCAGGAGCACGGGAGCTCGCGACAATTGGTTCAGCTCCATGCCGGAAAGCTCGACCGAATCTTCCGACGAGGATTAATTATAGAAATCTCATTGTTACATGTGTCATTCGAGCGTTGATTATTTCATGTAATATCTATACCTAAATAAGCCAGTGCCAAAACGCATAACACGTATTACTTGTATATCGATGGATATATCCGGTATCCATTATCGTTTTCACGAATTGTCACTCATTTACGTAGTGTAGGGTTATCAGCAGCATGCGTTATCCGATCGAACAGTTTTATAGCAGTCTACTGTATACCAGATTTAGGATACTCATTACCTACCGACACTCTTGTATAGCTGAATATTTTTAGACGACCATCTTGCCGCGGATGTCAATCTGCGTACACGAAAATATATTCTGAATTCGTATAGGATTCGGTAGGATTCGGTAGGATTCGGTAGGATTCGAATGTCTTCAATTCGTTTACGGATGTGTTATATTATTAATCGTTACTGCATATTATTATCTCGAATGCGTATAACCCTTTTCCGATATACGTATGACGTAGAGTACCGTGATACAGGACAGTGATAAACTGATAAATGTCGACATTACTTTAAATCGTTAATATATGTATAGAAACTCGCGTTTCTTTTTTTTTGTTTTCTTTTTTTTTAACGTTTACTTCATTTTTCACCAACTTGACGATTTTATATATGCGACCGTGCCAAAAAACCGTGAAAACTGCGGATGTGTCATTAGCAAGGAAAATACAAAATAAGCTAAACGGAGACGAAGAACGGGTGGGAAGTTGTCGAGGGACAAAAAATTCAAACAAAATCATAAAATCCAAAATCGAGAACGCTGGCGTTCGCGACCGCGGTGTGTCAAGTTTTATCGTTTTTTTTTTTTAATGCCATTAATAGTATTCTAGATTAATATTAGTTAAATATTAAGGTATCGATTAGGTACCTGTCGATCTGAAATTTTTGCGAAGGTTGATGCAGGGGGTGGTACGATTTTTTTTGCGAAAAAATTGAAAAAGAGAATTTGAAAAGGAAAAGACGACCACGTTTGAATGTTATTTTATGAAAGAACGTGATTTTTCGAGTATGGACACGAGGGATACAGTGGATTCTTTTTTTTTTTTGTTACACTTATTTCGATATCCATGCGGCATTTTCGAAAATTCACTTTTTGAGTTTGAATACGAGAGAAATAATCATTATAATGTATCAAGTGTCGCGAGGAATCGTGGAAAACAATAGATAGGCGATTGATTTTTTGAATTTTATTAAAATGGCGGAAAGATTCGAAGTTAATGGTATTTAAGCTACCAGCATGCATTGCTCGTTACCAAGAGATTACCAAGTCCTTAGTTTTTTATTTAACGATAAAATTTGCATAAGTGTTGACGCGTTAAGAGATCTTTTATATTATTTTATATTATAATATATTTATGGGATATTTACACGAGGCGTTCTACGAAGTGGCCGTCCTCGGAATGCAAATTGACATTTCTCGCGAGAGTCAAAAATAAAGCTTTTGGGATAAAAGGGGTTTTTCGCGAAAGCGAAAAAACACTTGAAGGAAGTATAATTTAATTTTTTTTTACAAGCAATCCGATCCTGTCATTAAAATACGGCTATTTCGTGATACACCCTATATACCTTTTATACTGATATACTTTTAGATTCGTTAAATTTCTTGATATATTTATTTAAATTTCTTTGGAGTTCGTATTCCTACACTTTTTACGATAACTAAAGTCACTTATACAATCCTAGTGTTTAAAAGCAGAGGATATTAATCTGTTTATATGAGTTACGTAATTTTTATTCCATACCCAATTCAAAACGTATTTTCACATTTCATAGAAACCTCAGCAATGAGTTTGCCCGCAGGATAACTCGAATATACATTTTTTATATTTTTTAACTCTTTGAGTTACCAATTATCAGTACTTCGTTAAATGTGAGCTTGCAATGTTAGCAGGTACACAGGGTATCCGGGTATAAAGTAAGAACGAAAAAAACCAAAAAAAAGAACGAATGGATAATGAAGGATATAAAATTCCAGAAAAAAAATAATAAAATATAAATTACACACATATATATCAATTAAAGAACATACTGCGTTACGTTGTGTGTATATCCTTAGTATTAGAATTCGATTTCTAATGCCATTGGTCTAAGCGACATCGGGGCGTGATGTAATCGACAAGAGAGCACAGAAAAGAGAAGGGACTTAGAAAAAGAAAAAAAAAGAAAAAGATAATATATTCAGAGTCTCTAACGTCACTGAAGAAGAACTTTTTATACAAACATTTTGCGGGAGTTGCGCGATTGTATTTTACAGTGTAAGGTTTGTATACCGTAAGGGGATACGGTGTCGAACGAATCGGACAATTAGTATTAAGTAAATTCGCTTCTAATTTCTAAGATCCTTACTACCAACTGTTAAGACCTTCGGCATTCTATTGTATTGCGCGAGCTGGTTCTCGCATAATTTACGTATCGCGGGACGGCATTTTTTGTTTCTCTTGTTTCCTTTATTGATTTATTTTATTTTTAAACTTGCACCGTTTCGATACGACTGAGAACCAAAGACGCGCGAAAGATAAATGAGATGAGTGTGAGCGACGAGATATTTATAATAAAAAAAAAGAGAGATAAAAATGAAAAAAAAAGAAATATTCTTTAAAAAAATCAGACTTAGAGTATTGATTGAAGGTACCGTTACATTTTTTTTCTTGCGCGTGTAAACGAGAACGAATAAGGAGAAGAAAAATGACGTGTAGCGCGATAGGGGGGGGGGGGGGGGCAAGTGAGACAGAGCGTGTGAAAACAGGGGGGAAAAAAAAAGATGTGTTCAGTGCATTCTGTACTTTTGTATTTTGCGGAGGAGTATTATTTTTCAAAACAAAAGCACACAAAAGGGGGAGGGGGGGTGGAGGGGACGAAACGATAAATTTTTAAGATCGTTTCGGGATCTGGTAATATTAAACGCAACAATTGGCGGCATCGTACCGATCCCGTATACGTAAGAATTATTTGAATTAAGCCGAGTGCTCGTTTAGCATTAACGATTACTGTAAGATATTTACCTGATATTTAGAGCTAGAAGAGAAAGCAAAAGAAGAAAAGAAAAAAAAATGAAGAAATCTCTATTGAATTTATTCGTGTAGGTAAACGAAATTAATTGACGAGGAGAAAGATGAGAGATCAAAGAGAAAAATAGTAAAGGGGAACCAATGGATCGTACTCGGGGGAAAAAAAAAAGAAAAGGAGAAAAGAGTCATTAGAATTTTGTGCATTAAATTAACATGACAAATCGATCGCTCGATCGTACGATCTATTGCACCAGGATGGGCCATTTTGGATAAAGCGATCGCGCGATGTCGCATCCTCGATATTATATCGAAATGGGATTTGTGCGAATGGCGGATTCGATTTACGGATACGTTTATGAATGAAAATAAAAATAGTATTACTCGAAAGTGTCAAAGATTCCCTTGTTAATAATAGCTCTAGTTACTACAACTGTGTTTTACGATATCAGAAATGGCTCCGTCGACGCGGAGAGAGAAAAAAAATGGTGCGTCGCAAACTAAGCATGACTTTCCTCATTTGAACTTGGACTTAATACCCGTATGTATTCTACGTATATGTAGCAGCCGTTGTTGTGGCGGAAATTTCAAATTCAAGAACTACAGTCGATCTGGCTGCGATATCAGTCGTTGATCTTGCGAAAGAATTATTTATGATTGACTGGAATGACGTTTCTTGTAAAGAATGATCTTCGTTCTTTGTTGAAAGTTCCGCGAGAGTAACGCTGTTACGCCGACAGCATTACCGAATAACGCCATTTTATTTCTAACTACTATAATTACTGTCACGATTCAATGATGTTGTTATTCATGCACGACTATAGGCCAAAATATGTATCGGCAGACAAATTTTAAAAATATAGTCCATTATTTTTATCGTAAATGATACGAAAACTGGACATTTTCTTTGAACCTTTGCCAATGATATTATTCTGGTGAGATGCGAAAGTAGAATTTTGTCTTCTTTTTCTGAACTATTTATCTAGTCAAGTTTGGAATCTACAGTAGCTTTAGTAACTGTCCGTGAGGGTAGATGGCGCCAGTAACGATGTAGATTTGATATCACAGAGAGAGAAAACAGAGAAAACAAAGGAAATGAATTTCTACATTAGCGTTTCGACTGGTCTCGACTCAAGGAAGCTGGTAATGTATCAACTACCAATAAAAAATTGTTGCATCGTTTTTGGATAACCATTGGCGAACAAGTTACCTTCAATGGCTGCCATTTATCTACCTGGGATAAAGGGTGAGAGGAGCAAAGAAAAGTTGACATCGTTCGTGGATAAAATATCAAAATCGCTGGTTCCTTCTAGTAACTGAGAATTACGAAATTGGCGGCGCCTGCTATCATTGCTGAATCAGATTCCTCGCTACGTGTATTCCGTAATCGTTGGATGGTTAGAAATTGTAATAGAGTAGAGCGAACAAGACCAAACGGTTAAAACCATAAAACATGGCTGACGGCGTGTCGGACGGAAGACCGATGCCACGATTTTTTTGTCACAAGTGCAGTGTAGAAATTGAACGTTTGCTACCCGTAAGTAGATTCACTGTTATCTGCTTTGATTGAACGACATCGACACTCTCGAATCATGCGACACGTCTTAAGATATTGTATTCTTTAAGCTGTCATTACGAACCATGTGTGACGCATCTTATGACTGCGGCCTCACCGAGAAACAGCACCCTACTTCATATTACATATTATCTGGCAATCCTTATGTTCGAAGTCATTTTTCAAGATGAATATTTCTGACCATCGTCACGAACATCATTAAAACGCTACTACGCAATCTAACCATTCGATTTCTTATTGTTCGCTGTATTTTTACTGACACTCGTATTGGATTTAATATTTTTATTCTATTTTTATATCAATAAAATTACACCATACCTGATAACGTATACAATTATTGCTTGTTTTGGAAATGCATCCTACCGTTTTCTTTTTTCTTTTTTCTTTTTCTTTTCCTGATACTGGGAGCGTTAATTACTTGGCATTGTGGAAATTTATGATGGTATGATGCAACAACAATGATTAGCTATATCGTACAGATCTTTATAGGCCTTAAAACGTTAATTTGAACAAGGTTCTGAAAATGCTGATTGCATATTACTGTAACCTACCCTTGTCGTATTGAAAGTCATTAATTAATTAATGGCATTAACACTTGCAGCCAGAAAGTCTGATATGATCAATATATTTGCCTGCTGTGTCCAAGACATGGATTCGACTAACTCTCTTTATGATAAAACACTAGGACTATACGTGCCCACTCTGTACATTCGGTTTCATAGAAGAATTGGAATCTAATGAGAATGAAAGAAGTCCAACCCAGGAAGTTACCGATCAGGATTACCTCAACATGGCACTTCTTAACGTCTTGAGATACGCAGTAAGTAATTAACTGATACTAAAACCATGAAGTAATAATAAAATAATGAGTTGCAGCTAACAATTGACATCGATACATTTTTCCACAGGGGTCACGCGCGCATGATGCAGACGACGAGACATTCGAATTACCAGAACCTAGAAATGTTAGGCAACGAAGGGATCATAGCGAAGTTACACCTAGGCAAAGGAGGGATCAAGAAGAAGCTAATCTTACGAACAGAGCAGCCTCTGATGGTACTCCTGACGTTGCACCAGTAAATCCTTCGGAACAGAGAACCAACGAACCAAGAGGCCCAACTCATGATCCACACAATCGGTCTAGGCGGATGAGACATTTCCATACGAGGTATTTTGATTACAGGCACTAATTCTTAGTTGAATATCTCATAATTAAAGTATTATACTTACAATTTTAAAACAGACATCGGATATCAAAGAAATATTAACATATTTGCTGTTTCAGTAGGCGTCCTGTAAGGCACAGGTGGCCTCGACCAGAAATGGATGTATTTTTTGAAGACTTCATGTCTGGTCTCACCGGTGTACACTTACGGCTAGATCAATCACCTGTGTAAGTATACTGTATCATTGTAAAAATATTACGCTTTCAATCGAATTTTCTGAACGTTATTCTTAAACACTAGCAATTCCTTGATTTTACTGATGCAATTGCTAAAATACAATTAAATAATGTAGGTTCGACATTAGAGTACTTTTATCAAATCCGGCTGAGTACACGTTTGGCCGTAATGGATTGGATACGATTGTCACACAATTACTTAATCAAATGGATACAACTGGACCACCACCTTTGTCTCGTACATTAATCGATGAGATACCAACAACGGCTGTCTCGCAAGATCAAGTTGGTAAGTCATTCTCTACTTTTTTTTCTTCATTATTTGTGTATTGAAAAAGCAAATATGATAATATCTATCTTCTTCGACAGACAACAAACTTCAATGTTCCATCTGCTGGGAGGATTTCATTGTATCTGAACCAGTTCGACAACTTCCCTGTTGTCATGTCTATCATGCACCGTGTATTGTACCCTGGTTAGAATTGGTAAGATAATCTAATGCGTTTTTTGTTTTATTAGCGAAAAGAATAAATATAATATATTTCGTTTGAATTTCAGCATGGAACGTGCCCGATTTGTCGACAAATTCTGGGTGAACACGATGCCCAAGAGACAGTTGAGGACACAATTGGTCCAAGTTTAGCTGCACTATTCAGGTATTTCCTAACTGGTACAAGAAATCACTTTTTTCCTATTCGAACAATTGCCTGAATCGATGAGATCTTATTTTTTGTTTTCTTGTTACATTTGATAACAGAGTAGCAGATGAATCAAACGATACTACGCCATCCGCTTCGCCGACATCAGATGGTTCTAGTACTGGAAATCGTCATGATATTTAAAATTTTAATACACAGTTCATTCACCGTCTCGCCCTTCTAATCTAACGTAACTAATAACCTGACATTTATATATTTTCCGGCAAGATTTTAAGGATTTTCGGTTGAGTTTTATCGCCATATAGTGGACACACATATTTCTGTACTGCTTATGACTTATTCAGTCAAGAAGCGAGACAATAATCTTTTGTGTTTGACTGTAGAAAAAGAAAATTCATTTTTGTTTTGCTTACGAAAAATGAATTTGGGAATCCCAATCGATAGGACTTTTCTAAATATGACTATGTGCGATTGATTGGTTTAAGTAAAACGTATAGACGTTTCTTTTTCGCGACAATGGATTAGATGGGTGATGATTGATCGATGTATCGTATAGGATGCTCAAATTATACTTTGTTTTGCCAGCGGAAGAACGTTTTCTATTAAATCGGATTAATGGAAATACATGTATAGTCCCAAAATGATTGGAGTCACTATTCGTTTAGTGTGATGTTAGCACATACATCTATACTATAGTTTCCTGCTAATATAAGATATATCGTCAATGGAATAAATTCTGTTCTACAAGTACAAGATATATAGTTTCTTAAATGTATCTTTTGCCATTCGTTCTTGTGTTTCAAGAATCATTGTGAGGTTATATTATTTTTTAATTGGAGTAACTGTACAGCGTAATCATTAAAAGACTGTAGGTGTATTTATGAGACGATGGAATATTAGTTAGCTACCAAGTATATCATCGTCTACTGACATAATCAATTCTTCGTACGTACGACTAATCGTTTTGTTGAAATTCTGTTGCGCTTTAGAAATTCTAAGAGACAAAAGTTTAGTAAGCAAGAAGCAAGTAGCTTGTCACGGCTTGTTAAATGGCACATGTAAGATAATTACGTAACTTAATTTTAAATTGTGCCTACAGACATAGCCGAATGAACAAGACAATTTTAATATAGTAATATGTGATAGTACGTTTTATTTTTCTTATAATTAATAAATTATTTTAACGTTCATGCTGCAAGAGACACCTCGAATAACCCAAAGATTAGATGTTTCTTCGCTGTCTATTTGTAACAGTAAAAAAAAATAATACACCGTAGCAAATAAAAGGCAGGCAGTTCTTTCTTTGTTTTAAATCAACTTGTACAGAGCTTTGAAACTCGCAATGTAATACAAGTTGTGCGATAAAAAATATAGAAAATTATTAATGTCAGAATTAGTCGACACCGTCAACGGCAACTTAACGATTAAGCGAATGAATCTGCTGGCGAAGCAAAAACAAAATGCGATATTCCATAATCCTAAGAAATTCAATTGACAAATGCTGTAAAAACTTACATAATTTCTTGAAACAAGCTGTAACGGTGATGGCGATGAGCTTAAATCTGTGTACCGGTGGAAATCATTCATTGCCGCTTGGTCTTGGCCACTCGCGAATATAACGATAAAAGAAATGATTACAATCGTAGAAGATTATAAAAAAAGGCATCTTTAGAATCACAATGAAGACACAGAAGACTCCGGAAAATCTACGTATCAAGATTTAAGTCCGGTGACAAAGGAATATATTTTAATTAATTGTGCAACAAAGAAAAGACGCCGAGCGAACAATGCCTTATGGGTCCGTTATGACGTCACAATGGGATTTGCCCGTAACGACTTTTTTAAAAATTCATCGCGCGCACCCGAACCGTTAATTCAAATATTTGAATTGATTCGTCTGTTTATTAATAACACAAACTATATTGTTCTTAGCAATTTCGCTTTATAGACTCCGATTAATGTGTAAATTAGCAATGTACAATAAAGATGAAATATATTTATTCCGTAAAAATTGTATGGATTAATTCGGTTAGTTTATTCCATTATTTAAATACTTCTATTCGTCGGTATCTTTATAGCAGAATTTTACTATATTTAATTTCACTTGAGAATCATTTTATATATAATTTTCATTTTTCAATTATACGTTAAAACGTTTTTCAAGTTTTTTTTTCCCCTCTACCGCCGCGCGCAGCCGAGGCGCACTGCGGGATTTTTTCCGCCATCTTTCCTGGCATCACTGGTGGACCTGGACCGTAGAGTGATCGGTCAGGAAGCGTAAAATTAATTGACTTAACTTTTCATGAACAATCATGGTCGAATACTTTCGATTGGACGTGTGGAAGGGAGACTGGGGCCTACCCTCGATCGATTCACGTTGTTTGCAGGTTCTGGTACGTATTTCGACTAGGTTAGGATATCTTGCAGCTTCACGTGCAAAAGGATTGTTTTCTATTGATGGTCGTGTAGATTGTTTTAAAGGCTGAATGGCCCTGAAAACTGCTTGTACGTCTCGCCGAGAATCTCTAAACGATCAACCAGATAAATGAACCTTCCGCTTAATTTATTATTGTTTTTTAGGCTTATGCCAAGTTCAGTGGAGTGCCGTTAGATGTACATGCGACGAGTAATCCTTTTAGAACACCGAACGGGCAGTTGCCTGTATTAAAAAGTGGCGTCAACACTTTGGACTCGATAAACGATATAATAGCATTTTTTAAAGAGAAAAATTACAATGCAGATATCTTCCTGACACCTAGGCAATGTGCTGAGATAATGGCGTACGATACTATGATCAGAGAAAAGATTTGTCCAGCATTACAATATATATGGTACCAAACCGGACCTCTTTAGAGGATCGTCGTCGAGTGCACGCACGCAACTGCTTCTACCATAATTACGTCTTATTGCAGGTGGATCGATCAAAGAAACTTGATTGATCTAATAAGACCTTGGTACGCGAAGGCAGTGCCCTTTCCCTTAAATTTCTATTATCATGGCAAGTACGAGGCACAGGCTAAAAGTATGATGGAGTCGCTCTACCCCAACGAAGATAACAATGCTATAATCGAAAATGCGGTGATTATCATTGACGTTTTTATTTTCCTTTGACAGTTTGAACCTGATTGATATTTCGGTAACAGGTATACTCGGAAGCGCAAAAGTGCTTGACGCTGCTGTCAACCAGATTAGGAGAGTCCGAGTTCTTCTTCGGCTCTCGGGTCACCTCCTTCGATGCCATCGTCTATTCGTATCTTGCGCCGTTGCTCAAAACCCCTTTGCCAAATCCGGCATTGCAGAATCATTTAAAGGCATGCACGAATTTAGCGAAATTCGTCTCTCGTATATCACAACGTTACTTCGGGGACATCTACTTGGAGTACGAGAAAGAAAAGGCTGAAGAGAATGCACGTAAAACACGAAGGGATTCCGAGAGCGAGTTTCCTAACAAGAGAAGAAATCAATTCCTTGCAGGTGTGGTCGCTGTTATAGCGATGTTAGGATATGCCCTTTCCTCGGGAGTGGTTAAGGTAAGTGTCGATCTGAGGATCATCGAGGGAGCTGGAGTAATTAAAGTCGATTCGATCAATGGTGGGTGGTTCACCATTTCGCGGCCCATTGCAGATTCCGCATAGGATGAAATCGTGGATACAATTTTTGTCATTCTCACATACGGTCATTCCAAATCCAATCGTCTTGTGGTCCTATGACAGATTCGTTTCGAATAAGGATCGATGGGCGCTTTGATGCGTAAATATCGGACACGATAAGCGATTGGTACAGTTATGTGTGTGTGTGGGTGCGTGCGTGCGTGTATATTTTTCCTCTCTGAATCCTCGAGTGTCGAATCTCAAAGTTTTATTCGGTAAAACTTCTTTTGCTCCATGCATTCTTTGTTGAAGGTGACGATAAAGGACGACGAGATGTTGGAGGCTACATCGGAATACATTCTCGATGACCAGGACACTGCCGACTAACCCTTCCGTGCCAAGAATTTATAATAAATAGGACTTGTTTTGGGCAATATCAAAGACCGAGTTTTATTGATGCGATATTCCAGCCGATTTACCACGTTATATATAACTTCCTGATTCGAGAATCGAGTGGTGCATTAATAAGTATGACATTATTACACAAGTATTTCGAATAACTAATGGCGACCGTCGTCCTGCCCTCGAATTCCCATTCAATTGTTTCGCGTCCTGTACTTCGTGGCTGTTCCAGTGGTGGCATGTTGCACTTCCTCGGCGAAGCTTTCAAAGTTATGAATTGTGGTACCTCCCAAAATGATTTTCGTTCCCTGATGCTGCTTATTTAAATTGTGAACAGCGAGGCTTTCCTCGTAAGTCGTTCCGCCGATCATGAAGACTATAATTTCCTGAGGTCTGCAGAAAAAGCAAAACAGTAGAAAATAATCGATGGAACACAGATAAAGCAGCTATTGTCGAGCTGTCGATGGGACGTTTGACATTTACCTTTTGCTCATAATCATATTTCCAAGATAAGGAAAGACTTGAGTGTTCAATTTTCCCTTTATCAAGTCTTCGAGAGTTTCGACTAGCAAGGGCGTGTGTTGCGTGTAAATATTATCTACTCCGCTCAAGCCTTTAAATAATTTCTTGGTTATTTTTGCGACGGCCTCCCGATCGAACAGATTGCTCTGCCTAGTGTGAACACCGCTGTACTCCAGGATGTTATGTACGAGCTGAAATAAAAAAAAATACAAAAATATAATGAACGTCTCAATCGAGAGAGAGAGAGAGAGAGAGAGAGAGGAGCCAATTGCAAGAAGTACCTTGGTGTACCTTTCTGGAACACCTCGTTTCTTCAGCATGTCGAGTAATCCCGTGATATCGTTGTTCGTGTGTTTCTCGTAATGAAGAGCGTAGAGCATGATTAAGCGTGTCGCATCGATGTCTCGTACTCGCGGGTTATTAAGCAGTCTTTTGATTTTTTGAAGCTGCGAAAGACATAGATCAAACTAGACATACTTCCCTTCTTAAAGAGAGGGTATCGTTTACCTGGACGGAGTGTTCACTCTCGCAACTGAGTTCTTGTTCCAATTCAGAGACTTTTAGTAAATCGTATTCCCCGACCATCGAAGATAATTCGCCGACCACCGTTACGTGTTTCGAGACCGTGCCTGACATTTTTTTAAACAACGGATACGTCTCTACAAAGTTTTTCATGTCGGCGATGGATTCGACCTTTTGATGCTTCTTCGCCTTCCTTTGGAATTCCTCCATCAGTTCCTTAATTGTCTGACCGATTTCCCCGAAGTTTAGATACAAATTCTGCGCTTCAATAGAATCTCTGATCAATTACTTGTAGCTTAAAAATGGTTACGAGATATCAATTGACGACTATAGCTATTACGTTTGCATAAAATTCATCGTGCTCGGCACTCAGCACAACTTCTTTGAGCTCTTTTGAAATCCCTTTGACCTTTGACAAATCAACTCTGTTATTATTAATTGTCAGTAATTCATGCACCATGGCTTGATAGGTCCATTGATTTAATAACGGTGTAATAGGGTCGTCCCTTCTATCAAGAATAAGCAAAATTGGATTAGACTCCTGTCTGAAGTCAAAAGAATTGGACTCCTTGCCCAGCACCTCTCGTATTTTTTCAGCCAGCCTTTTGGCCATCTCCGAACTATGTTGATATCTAATATAAGGACATTTCTTTAAAGACAACAGCACGGAAGTTATGCCCTGTACCGTTCTGTACAATTGAGTTGGATTCCATGTTAAGCCTTTAAATAACACATTCATAAATAAAAGCATTGTTCTCTTTTGAGTATTACGATCAGGTTCTCTTCATGTTCCATTTACCTTGGGAGCATGCACTTATACCGAGTGCAAACAAGTGTGGACTTACTGCCAAGTAGTCCGCATAAAACTCATGAACTTCCCTTACTACTTCTTGCTCATCGCTTTCAGCTAACAATTTGATATCAGCCTTTGCGATGATATTGCTGAAATCTTTAAAAGAATACATAGAATGTACATGCACGTATAATCCAATGTTACAGCTGCCATTAATCGTTGGAACGACCGAATGTAGAAGTTTGGTACTAACAAATATAATATACACCATATTTTGGATGCCTAAGCTCGTTACAGAGTAAGGCTACGTTTTCTTTGCTCGGACGTATGAAAACAATACACTTCAAATGTTTCAATCCATCGCTACGTATGGCAGCGTCTATACGTTCGAATAAGTAGACCTCTTTCAGAAGGATTTCCGATTGGCTATATACCAAGCTCACGATACTTGTCTGAAAGAATTTAAACGAATTCAAAGTGTTTTATCCCAATGAACAGGAACGTCGAGCCTACCGTTTGCTTGTCCATTAACAAGACTTTCATACCAGGACCGCTTTCCTCAGTCATCTTAGTCATGTAAAACTTTAATGCAGTCACCACGTTCATTTTTATAAGAATATCAAGAAGACTACTTTTTAATGGATAGAAGATTAAAGAAGACTCTGCCACTGTTCTGCACTGGTTGTCACTGATTGTCACTGGTTGTCACTGAGCAGATTCGGGTTACACGTTCCGAAATTCATTGACATTAATGCGCGCATAGTTGGATGCAGGTAAATAAGGGCATGACGATATCGAAAATAATCAAAACGTTCTCGTTATACCGTCTTTTCTTTCTCATTCAGATTCAGATTCAGATTCCCTCCTGCACTCAGCGTGCATCAACGCCAGATTCCAGCAAATTCCCGGCTATCTGTTCCCTGTTCTTAGTATCTTAGTGCGCATTGAATGCAATGTCGCAGTGTCGCAGTGTCTTGAAAATGCTAGTTAAGCCTTAAGCGGCGGGATCCTCATACAGCTGACTGCAACGTATGTATACTCTGGTGGATGAAAACTCGTCAATGGGTACGTTTCGAAAATGACTAGCAGCACTACGAGCAACTACGAGTATCGTCGTCGTGTCTCTGTGTGTATCCTGCCGTCCTGCGTGCAATCAGTGCAATACAGTGCAATAGAGTAAGAGACACACGACCGCGCTGCTCACAGTGCTTCGATCGAATATCGGCGGAACGCTCTCAAAAGTCTTGCATTCGAGATCAGTCGAGATAAGGATGACGTGGCCTTGTTAGTCGGGCATTATTAGAAGTCGCTGGCTGCCCGGACATGAGAAAGTCAGGTTCGGTAAGCGGTGTTTGCGAATGAGACTGCCGCAGTGCCGCCACACCAGTCTCCCTCATCGTCTTTAAGCGAATCCTAGATTAGAGCGCGTGGCACCATCTGCTTCAGATCCTTGTCGAGAAACTTGTCGAGATCGAGCAATTTCACGAGGTATCACGAAGATGGCGCCACACATGATGTCCGACTGTTTCAAGAGTGTCGCGAAGTGAAATTCAGTGATATCAAGTGGAATTCTCGAAGTTCCAGTGGCCAGTGAGTCTAACTCAGTCTAACTGGATTGCAGACGGGGTTCTACATTGAAAGATGGCTGCTTTCTCACTGCTGGATCTTCGTGTGACGTTAATTTTCAGTGGTGCCTCGGTGTGTTAACTCGGAGGGCGACTCTCGTGTCTGCTATTTAGGACGAACTGTCCCTGGCCGAGCGATTGACCCCGTAAAAGATGCTTTAAGCCATAAAAGAGGATGAATTGTCATCAAATACTGAGCGGAGCCTGCAATGCGGGCGACCGCTGTTACGCTGTCGGCTCCGTCGAAGGAATATCCTTTACGGTGAGTTATGCTCAAAGTTTTCTGGCTCTTTTTCTTTTTCTCTGCTCGGTCTCATCGATTTACTTGGGCTTACTGGCTCTCGCGGATCAGCCCAAAGATTGTCAGCTCAAGTAAAAGTCAATATGACTGACATGAATTCGGATTCTCTCGAGTCAGCTGATTGTATGACATATCTCTTCGTACGCGCAAGGCCAAAAATTAGCTGGCCAATATAATTGGCTATGAATGTCGTATTATATATACAGACTCTGTAGTCATCGTATCATCGCCGATACATCGTGCTATTAATAAGAAAATGCCAGCTCTCCATATAGCTCTCGTTTTCGCACTGCAGCAGCGTGCTCTGTGATCCTTGGGTCGTCCCATTTTGTCTTGTCTTTCTTCTTGCCAAATATTGCGATGCGTGGGTTCGGCAGAATTACTTGAGCTGAGCTTTTTTTCTTTCTTTTCAATTCCAGTCAAATCTTATACTACTCTATGTTACTGCGTATTATTCCATGACCAATTGCCCGCGGAAGAATGAATACCTAACGTATTAATCGCTAAATCTCTGATAGATTTTTATAAAAGTTTATCATCGCGCAAAGGTTTTGCCGAAGCACTAAGAGACTGTTATCTCTTCAGTGTCTACGCTATCTCTAGCCATCTATATAAAGCAGCTGTAATCTCACTCTAATGCCTCGTCATTACTTATATACATTTCAAGTAACTTCTAACCATTCCACAGAATTTGTGTTACAGTAAACTCCTATAACGCAATTAATTCGTACCGTGTTATATGGAAACCGCGTTACACAAGGGTTGACCGTATTACTTGCGTGGAATGTGATTCCATATTGATTCGTTGTTTTTGATACGACGATGCTTCGTACAAGTAAAAGGTTTAATAAGCTACATCAGAACCATAAGAAATATCGAAAGAGGGATTGTGTAATATCCACTAATATCATCTGCCATCCTACAAGTTTTGTTTCAGGCCACACAGGCAGGAGTGGCAAATGTTCCAGAGCATTGCGCGTTTAATTATATAACGGCTACTTAACAGTGAATAATGTAAACTAGATCTGGCTGTTGAATACGTAGATGAATACAGACAGCATGTTACGAGTTTTGATGGCAAAGAACAGTCACAATTTTCAAATCCACGTATTTACAGATACATAGAGATTTTATGTAAGTGTAGTTTAGATTATATTGGCACCGCTTTGAGATTAGTGACTAGACTACCTTTTGCTTTACTGTCCTTCAACCTGGAGACTTTATTGTTTGCTTCGTTAAGAAACGTCGTGAAATTGTCGTGAAATTGTCGTGAAACATAAATATAAATAATAAAGAGAAAAATACGTTACGACTACGCCAAGGATCAAACGCAAGGAAGAAACGCAATACAGCATTCTCTTATATGGCCATTAATGGTAATGCAACTTAAAGGTGTTTGCTGTTCCAATAGGCAGAATTCATCCAATTCGTGAGACTGGAGCATCGGACTAGGGAATAGAAGCAGATTGAAGAACTTGGCAATAAATCTTTTGTAACGCCGTCGTAAATCTAATTCTGGACGCTGGTTTTTGCCGTTGTCTCGATCAGCGCCCATCGAAAAAATAAAAGTGTAAAAAGTAATGGATTCCTGGAAAATGTTCTTACGGGATCGTTAATATCGTTCGCAGGCATACGCTGCTGGCTGCAATATCGTGATACTCGCCAGCAACTTTGAGAGAGTTCAAATAATTCCTGGCGCCGTGCACAACTATATTCGCATCAGCTGCTTGGATTGCAGCACCGACACCGGAAAGATCGCCGCTGCCTACGAGAATCAAGTTTGCATCTTCGAGCCAACGCCTCTTATCCACAGCACGTGCTCCCACGTGAGTACTGTCGATTCGATGCAGTCGAGGTTGTCCTCTGACAAGAAGTATTGGACGTCACGCAGCAATATCTAATCTATCTAATTACAGCAACTGGAGTATCGGTGGGTGCAGACCGGTAGTTTACAGACCGAGTCTCACATCAGTTCTCTCTCGTGGAACTTGGAGGGTACTCGGCTCTTGACCGGAGGTGAATTGCTCCAGCTATGGCATCAAAATATTCAACCGTTCCAGGAGGAGCACAGTAAGCAACATTTTCCATTTATCTAGTAGCTACATATATATATATATATTGGCTAGTATCCCTGAATATTAATAGCGACACCGCTTGCGTGATGTTTTTTTTTTCTTCCGTTTCTTTGAACCTTCTCAAAGTCCCTTGAGTTTAACTGGTTCACCCAAAGCTTTATTGAAAAATATTCTATATACAGCTACGAAGATGAAAATGTTACGAATGGAGGAGATTGCTATGACCGGAGGCGAACAGAGCGTTATGGGTTCCAATCCTCAAGATCGTGAGTTCATTCTTTCGCAGAGAATGGGCCTTTTGTGCATCAATGCGATTACAATGCATGCTTTACATGATTTTAAGCGGAATCACTCATTTTTTCGAAATTTAACTCTCATCTTTAGTAATTTATTCTAATCATTGGCTATTCATTTGCCGCTCAAACACTATTGAAGCACCGCTTAAGCATCGTCCGACCAGTGAATGATCGCTCTCTATGCTTGACCAATGACATTTTTTGCATTCGCGTGTCGTTAGGGGACTGAAGAAAGAATTTGGACGTAATTGATGCACAAAATTACAGTCTACCTCGATATTGCGACGAGCATGCCGGCGGACCTTTTAACTCTTCGCGATTGTTCCTTACGCGTGGAATGAAGTTACTGGGAATCTCGTTCGTGTGACGATTATGTTAGAATTCACGTATTTTTTGTAGCAAGCGCAGTAACGTTTTCGATCGGTGGCGAGGCGGAGAGTCCCGGAGGCGGAGAATCAGCTAATGGGAACGAGCCTGGATCTTGGAGTTGCGTATGGAAATGTCGCACAGCCACACCTGTTCACCTGATGAGTTTCAGTCCTGACGGCACTCTTTTCGCAACCACGGGATTGAACGACAGACTCGTTAAAATATGGTTCGAGAATAAACAATGTGAGATTCTATGGCTGATGATAATTTCTCTTCTCCTGGTTGTCTCAGAGGCTAAATCATTGGACTTTACAGTATTTCCGTCAAGGAGTATGGACCACTCGAGCTTCAATCAAGTCTCCGTCGACAGTTACAGCTTCGTTTACGTGGCTCATCCTCGTGCCGTTACCCACCTGTCCTGGCGCAAGACCAGCAAGTACATGCCAAAGTATGTCATTCAAGTTTCTCTCTCTCTCTCTCTCTCTCTCTCTCTCTCTCTGTCTCTCTTCTACCCTCCAGGCGCTTCTAGTCTCTTACCTTCTGATCTTCGAACAGGGGTTCGGTGTCGAATATGCTGGTTACATCGTGCCGCGATAACATTTGCCGTCTTTGGGCGGAAACTATACCGCCCGATATCGAGGGGTTGGCCAACATGAGCCAATTCGAAGGATCCGACCGACACGGACATCACGGAAAACACCGTCACCATACCATGCACAAGCATCGCTTCATGCAACGTCTCAAGCATATGAAGTATGTCTCCCTCTTCTTCCTTCCTTCTTTCTTTCTTTCTTTCTTTCTTTCTATGTCTCTCTTGGTAATGGGCATTTCAGGACGTGTTTTCATATTCGTCGACATGCGAAACAACAGCAGCAACATCAGTCCGGCCACACAGCTCCGACCCTTCCGACTTTACCCTCGACTTATTCGGTTCATGATTTCCACAATAGCTACCAAGGTTCAGGACATTATCCGGGAATGCACTTCCATTTGGCGGCCAGTGTCAACGCAGAGACGGGTACAGTAGTACGAATAGAATAGACCGTACATCGCTCTTCTTGAGTTTCGGTATCGGTAGTGTACATCGATGTTATAGATATACCGTTGGTACCGAGCTTGATCACTGGAGATCCCGATAGAGAGCCAAATTTCATTTTGCACTGGTTGAACAACAAGGAGATGCATTTTACAATGCAGGCTGAGAATATTTTGCAGGTCAATTATATTATTATTATTATTCTTTTCGGTAAAAAAAAGTTTGCCGGCAGTAGCACTTATATCTCATTGACAGGAATTAACGCGTAAGGTCGTCGAAAAAGAAGAGGGCTTGCAGCATCAGGAAGTGGATCATGTGGACCACGATTCGGAAGATGAGCACACGCCAAGTACGATTAATAATATACTAAGGTTAAGATATGCGCGATCTTGCGATCTCGTAGAAAAGCATTTATTTCGCTTCTATGAGATCCTTACTTTATTCTTACTGATAACGCGCTTCTCCAATTGGTTGTTAAATTGAACCCTAACTCTAAGAAGATGCCTATAAGATTCCGATACTTCCGTTGCCTTCAATGCTTTCTTTGGAACTTTGTCTGGTCGCTGGTTCGCTGATACGATTTTATCCTGTCACGATACGATGTCACGCCCGCAGAGAAAGGAACTCGTCACCAGTCGAGTCAGAGAGCAACAGGCGTGGGAGGCCGAACGACCAGCCAAGAAGAGCACAGCAGTGACGAACATCACCCGACCCACACGACCCACACGACTTCCTCCCATCATAGCCTACCGCATAGTGTCCAGTCTCACCAAAGTCTCAGGTACGTCGGGATTTCGCTTAGGTCTCGATGACATCGCGAGACACTTTGATTCATTTGGTTTTTTTTTTTTCATTTCCTGTAGCAACACCACCTCGATCAACTCGCTAGCCACCGACGCGGCGTCCTCCATGAATCACGCTCCAGACTCTTTGGACACGAAGATAGAGACGCTGTTACGCGACTGGCATCATAATCCAGATCTTCTATTCTCGATCCATCCGATAGACGGAAGCTTTCTCATTTGGCACATAGAATGGCTGGACGAATATCATCCTGGATCCTTTCGTCAAGCGCAAATATCATTCTCAACGCGAATACCGAATGCTTTTCCTTTGGGCGATGCCTCCACCATGAGCCATAACGTCTCCATGTATTCTCATAATACGGGCGGGCCATTGCTCGACATACGGGAAGTCGCAAAGAGCACGGCAAAGCCCACCGAGTCGACGGAGGTGACGACCCCATTGCCCAGCCTGATCGAGCAGGACGAGGAACAGTCCACCCTGTCTTCTCGCGCTGGCCAAGAATTATTGAAGAGCGTGCAAACTCTAGCCGAACAAAATGAAAATGGTAATAATGGCGGGTCCAGTGCGACTACGGGGGATAACGTAAAGCACGGGCAGGACAATGTGACGGACATGTTGGCGCATCCGAGTCCCATTGTCTCAATGGTATCCAAACATTCGAACGGGACACTCAATCTGTGGCAGTTGACGTTCGCCGATAAAACCAAGTTCTCTCAAGTGTTGAGCATCGGCCATGCATCTAGAGCTTCCGGACATCGATTTCGAGTGAACGATATCACGTGTCATCCCGTGTTGCCTTTGCTGGTGACCACGTCTCATCACAATATACCGGACTTCCCTACGGTGCAAGCTCCGCTGTCGACGGAGAATATCGAGAATATCGAGAATATCGAGGGTAAGCAGGACGACGACAACAGGAGCAAGGACGTCATGTCGCCCACCGGCTTCTGCAGTGAACTGATTCTTTGGCGAGTGGATGCCGTTGGGCCGCTCTCTAAGAGCGGTGGAGTTTCCGAATTAGCACGTATCAATTCTCCTGAAATATCAGCATTCAGCAATGTCGCCTGGATTCCCACCTTGTTGCCCAGTACCACCCTGGGCAACTTGTCGAATTCTCCGAGCGCCTGCTTCGTAGCGAGCGACGGCGAATGCCTTCGTGTTTATCAAGCTGTCATCGACGCAAGAACACTGCTGGCCGAAGTCTCGATAAGCGAACGAAGAAGTCGAATGATGGATTCGATGGCGAGCTTGTCGACTGACACCTCCTCCGACGACGGAATACGACATTCGATTCATGACCGAATCAAGATAGTCTCGCAGCAATCGACCGCAAGACCCGGATGTGTCATTCAATTGGATGCCATTGCGGATGCGACTCACGATTGGCAGAACACGCAGTTCCTTCACGTGTTTCAGGAGCAACTGATAACCGGAGAGAGGAATGACGAGAAGCAGCCCGGTGTCGAGAATTCGACGAACGATTTGGGCCTGATGGAGTCAACGCTGGACGCGATGGTCGATCTACAGCAATCGGCCATTTTCGAAGAACCTTTCTACATCGTGGTACTCGAAAGAACAGCCAAGGGAACGACTGTGCACATGTGGCGATTGGTCATAGCATCCCAGCCCGAAGCTACTGGACTAACGGGTTCGATGATGTACGTGCCGGACTCGCATCTGGTGCAAGACGAGGACGAGGAGGGAACTCCTGGACGAGCAAACAATTACGAGGCTGGAGGAAAAAGATCTCGCAGACCGAGTCAAACCGGAAACAGGAGCAGACGCGAGAGTCAAGCGGACTACGACTCGACATTCGCCCATAGACGGCATCACGGCAGTCACGTTCTCATCACTACCACAAAAGTTTGTACTCAGGAACTTCCACTTCCCGAGGGCGTCGAAGTTGTTCACGCGGCTCCAGCTGCAGGACACCTGAGCAGTTCCTCGATATATCCGGCCTGTTTCGCGCCTTACATTGTGGTCACTGCCTGCAGCGACAGCACCGTTAGATTCTGGAAGTGCAAGGTGACAAAGCAGCAGCACCAGCAGCAGCACCATAATCATCCTCATCATCATAATCATCAGCATCAGCATCAGCATCAGCATCATCATCATCTCAGTTACGAGTGGTGCGAGTGGGAAATGATACGCAAGGATCAGGAATCTACGATCGACATATCCGGTCAGCCTTTAAACATAAGCGCGGCCTACAGCGGTCGTATCGCCTGCGCTTACAAATATGGAAAATCATTCACGCGCCCAACGAAAAGCGATCCTGACTCGAGATACGTGAACCTGTGCGTGGCGATATACGAGTGCGAGAGCACAGGCGGAAGCGAATGGGTACTGGAGGACACGATTCACCTGAAAAATATTCATCTGCCGCGAATACAGGTCGATCAGCATCTGGACCTCAGTTATCTCTACGACAGTAGATTCCTACAGAAGAAACAGAGGCTGACGCAGGTATTGCAGACTCTCAGCCACGAGGATGTCAGGTCACCAAGAAACGGAGAAAACGGAGACAGCACGAAATCGAATGCCGGCTTGCTGGCTGTTCCTTCGTTCAGCACGTTACAGTCTCTGCGCAAGTCAATCATCGAGAACGGGAATACTTGTCCATTGACGCAGAAGCATCTGGTGCAATTGGATTGGGTGTCCAAGGAGGATGGTTCCCATATTCTGACGGTCGGCGTGGGTTCGAAGATAATGCTCTTTACGCCGGTCTGCTCGGACTTGGCGCAAGCCAACATGAAGGCCATGAAGGAGTCTCAGAGTAGCAATAGGCCCATACTAAGGAAGACCTCGTCCCTGGCGCAGCCACAGTTTGTCGACGAAATCCGTTGGATGAAACTGAGAAAGATCGAGTTGACCACCGCGGACGGTCTGCCGCCTTTGCCAATGCAAATCTCATGGGTGAGGGACGGCATACTGGTGGTGGGAATGGACTCCGAGATGCACGTGTATTCTCAGTGGAAATCGAATCCGAAAAATGACTGCTTTCACTCGAATCTCCAGCACCAAGAGTCCGACGAGTTTCAGGCTAGCAGAAACCTGAGGGATGAAGATTTGCGTACTCTCGCGCACGAGACTTCCCAGAGGAGACTGGCGAACGTCTCCTCCATGCCACATCTCTCTCGTGTCAGCAGCATAAATCTGACGATGCTCGACGCCAAGAAAAAGCGGGGAATGCAGAACGACAGTACCAGCTTCGACTACATGCCGGATTACGGGCTCTTCGAGGCCTCGAGGATAGCCTGTCCTGTGCTTCCCCAGTACCATCCGAAGCAGCTGATGGAGCTCTTGAATTCCGGAAAGATTCGATGGGTCAAAGCCATATTGGCACATCTGGTCAGGTCCATTGCGAGTTCGTGCTCATTGAGAGCCGATGACGAGAATTTAGTGAAGCAACGCGGCGGATGGTCGAGGTCGAGGACTATGTCTGTGAGTTACGTCGGAACGACGTCGCCCTTAGAACCAAGTGGTTCTACCACTCAGATTCCAGAGGAATTGACTTTGGATTACGCCGAGTTACCATCGATCTCGCCTCTCCCACTCTGGACCCTCTTGATAGCCGACAAGGAAACGAACATGCTTCATCAGCAGAACGAGGAAAAGAGCGATTATAATGAGCTCTTCGATGGTAATATGGACGAGGGAGATTCCCTCGACGACATGCTGGACGAGGATTACGATTGCACCCGGCAGAAGGACCGAAGATCGTCCGTACCAGAGAGACAGGGGATATCGTACTTTGGTCCCCGTCAGGGTAGATTTCTCTCGCGTCTACTGACCCACACCCACTTGCCGGGATTGTCCAGCCTCGATCAGATGCATCTTCTCGCACTGGCCGACACCGTGTCGACCTGCAACATTGACTTTGCGGAGCGCTTCGCTATCGACGCAGCCAAGAGTGCCATCGCCAAGGAAAATTTAACTGGTATTCCCGAGGGAGAGGCCGTCTCCATGGACTCCCTCGACGACTGTGGCCTCAGATTTCTTCTAGCCATGAAGCATTACAATTACCTGATCCGCTGCTTGCCTCTCGCGCAGAGGGCACAGTTCCAGATGCAGGGCGTCTCGACAAACAATCTCGTTTGGGCGTTCCATTCGGAATCCGAGGAGGAACTGCTCGGCTTGATACCGTCCTATGCCAAGGGTCAACCCAAGTGGTGCATCCTCAAGGAACTCGGTGTCGGCTGGTGGATCAGAAGCAACACTGTCCTTAAGCGCTGCATCGAGAAGATCGCCAAGGCGGCTTTTCAGCACAAGCAGGATCCGTTGGACGCTGCCATTTATTATTTGGCAATGAAGAAGAAGAATTTGGTTTGGGGTTTATTTAGGAATAAACGAGACGACAGGATGACGAGTTTTTTCGCGAATAACTTTGCCGAGGACAGGTGGAGGAAGGCGGCTCTGAAGAATGCATTTGCCCTTTTGGGTAAACAGAGATTCGAACACGCAGCTGCCTTCTTTTTACTAGCCGGCGCATTGAGGGATGCGATTGACGTCTGCTTGAACAAACTTAATGACATTCAGTTGGCTATGGTAATCGCGAGGCTCTACGAGGAGGACGTGACGTCTCCCAATTTGAAAAGATTATTGTACGAGGAAATTTTGGGTTGCGACGCCGAGGGAAACAATTCGGATCTACACAGGGCCCATCCTGATCCATTCCTACGTAGCATGGCACTGTGGATCCTCAAGGACTATTCAGGATCGTTGAACACGTTGCTCTTGACGAATGTCGGGACTATGCATCCTCAGTATAACGACGAATCGGAAAAGCCAGAAGGCGCTACAGGTATCCTAAGAAATGCTTCTAATAATCTCTGACCCCAATTCCAACGAAATTGTGCCTCCATTTCGCTTTCTCTTCCAGCGAATCCTAATGTATTCAACTTTTACGTTTACCTGCGTACGCATCCGTTGTTGATCAGACAATACATTGCGTCCACTGCGCAAGATAAAAAGAAAGGCCATTCCGTCGTTATTTCCGGATTTAGCTACGGAGCGGAAACAAGGAGTCTACCGGACAAGCAGTTGATGCTCGAAGACAGCATAACGCCTCTGGAGAGGCAGCTGTACTTCACGACGGCCCATGCACACTTCAAAGCTGGATGCCCAGCACTGGCCCTCGAAGTACTCTCAAAATTGCCGAATAAAGTGCTGGATACAAATTGCGATGACTCTCCCAGTAGGTTCAACTCGACGAATCAAATATCTTCTTCCTTCTTCTCTATCGCTTTAACCTGACATTTTTGTTTTGTTTTTTTTTTTTTAACTTCTATCGTTATACTTTCAGGTCTCTTGAATAGTCCTAGCAAATCACGCGCGCAAGATGCTCAGATTGATACGGGAATAATCAGTTGGGACGAGAGCGCTAATAGCACAACGGCTGCACCGGGTACGTAAATCAATTTCTAGCGATTCACTCGAGTGAATACTTTTAACGTTGATCTAATGCTGGTGCCTCTTTCAATTTCGCAGAACCCTCTCCGGCAGTGGATTGGTCACAGCCGGCAACGTCTCGAGCCGAGGACGAGTTGGTATTGAAGTGGGACGATGATCCTGTCGACAATGAGGATGGCGATAGCCCACCCATGAGTATGAAACTGGACAAGCAAGAGAGCGCCGAAAGCGACAAAAGCGACAAGCAGGAGAAGGATGGTCAGGGAGCTTCTTTTTTCTTTTTCTTTTTCTTTTTTCTTCACTTTTCAAGTTTCTCTCCCTGTTTCCTTGACTCTTCTTCGCCTTCATACGAGCCCTCTTCTTTTTTTAGAAGATTCGGCAAAACAAACCGGACAGCTCGACATAATGGCGCAGCAGTTGAAGTTCGTGGCTTGTCTAAAAATTCTCATGGAAGAACTATCAACATTGGCAACTGGTTTTGAGGTGGACGGTGGGCAACTTCGATATCAACTTTACGTATGGCTCGAGCGAGAAGTAGATGCCTTGAGACAACTGTGCAGTTATAGTAGCAGCGGGGATGGAGATATCAATAATGTTTCAGAATGTAATTCACCGAGAATTTATGATCCCTTTTACGATCCGTCTGATCTTTTGAGCTAATTCGAACGACGGATTTTTTAGACGAAGGTGGAATGGTGGATGACGTACCGCCTTACAGACCAGGCGAACAACCAACGTTGCATGAAATTCTAGTCGCTGAGAAATTAGATTTCGAAGCGAAGGTTCAAAGAGCAGCTAAAAGAAAGAAGTGGTTGAAAGGTATTTGATTTTAGTGACTCTTGAGCAGTCGCGCTAATGTCATTAATTAATCATTGCGCCTGCTTTACAATTAGCGAACGAAACTCTTCTACGGACACTGTTGTCGTACTGCTCCCTTCACGGTGCATCCGGAGGTGGATTGGCTTCGGTAAGAATGGAGTTGGTCCTGTTATTGCAAGAGTTGCAACAAGAGAAGACTCAACAACAGTTACTGAGCCCTCTACCATTCCCGACGACTCTACCTCTATTGAGCGCCAGCGTGGCTTGCAACAAGACAGTGGTTGCGGATCCCGTGAGGCACTTGCAGTCCTTGGCTCACGATATGCTCCAAACGATAGTGGAGCTGCGTGTTACGCCTATGCCAAACAGAAATACGCACTACAGCGAGGTATTCACGTTACGTGACTTGGCCGTAGCGCTGAGCGCCTGCATCTATCAGTCCCTTTGCGATTCCGATACCTTCGTGATGAAGCATCAGCATCCCGACAGGTTAGAAGATGTACAGAGGCAGGCAGGCAGGCAGCCAGGCACACACGTGCGATCGTACGTTATGGCGCGCTCTCCTTACAGCAGAATATCCTTACAGCTTCCCGGCAGTGGCTGAGGTGGAAACGTTCTCCGGCGGGCATTTGGTCGCGTCCAACAGATACCATCGACGCTACTCTACCGACGACGGTATCTGCATAACCACGTCGCCTGCAAAATGGCCAGGTGTCACCAATTTACGCGCGCTCCTTGCGCGAGAGAAGGACGAGGATACACCTAAGCTCAATATTCTACTCTGCGAAGCGTTCGTGGCGACTTACATGAGTCTCTTCGTTTATGCTTTGGCCAGTTGCGACTGTCATATTCTTTATAGACTGGTCGGCCAGCAATTCGACAATAGCACGTGGTCCTGCCTGTTCGGGGGTGGTGTCAAGAAGTTGCTACGCGTGGCAAGTACCAGCAGTCAGGTGGGTCACGTAGAACGTTCTTTGGCTTGCGAGTATAGCTCATCTTTTTATATCGATTTGCATTGCACAGCAGGGTGGAGTTAGCTGTGTGGTGGAGAGGGGTGATAGTGTTTCTAGCGAAACGCAAGGCACCGGTGGCATGTGGAACACGATGACCTCGTTAACGAAACAGCGCGTTCGATTAAATATGAAGCTATTAGGACAATTTACTGGTCAACAGCCCAATATGAAGGAGGACAAGCCCACCTACAGGGAACAGTTTGTTTCCCCACAAATGAGCATGATTTCGTATTTCCTAATGAAGGTACTAACGAATCTGAAGCGTTACTTGCAACGATGGATCCTTAAGAGTAACGTCTGTTTTTTTTTTTGCCCTTTTCCTTTTTCCCACAGCCTCGCATCGAGGCCGATCACGTCGATGACATCGACTACGACTCGTCGGACTCTGCGGTCTCCGATCTGGATTCTTCCGAAGACGAAGAGGACGTATTCGATACGAACGCCAAACCAAAGAACAAGCCAAAGGATAACACTGAACATACTAATCCTACCTCACATAGTTGGTGCATTATGCGGCTGGCCATAGTTAAGATACTTCAGCGACAACTGCAAGATTTCTTAAATGTCGCTGGAATCGAGATGCAAGGTACTATTTGACAAATTCTCCTTGATTCATGTGACATTACAGAAGCGGTAAATCTTTCAGAATTACCAGTGAGCAGCCCATTGGTGCACGGGACATTGGGCATTGTGGCTCAGTGGCAGGAATCCTTGCGAGAGGAGCTAGAGGCTAAAGGACCGCCGCCAGCGAACTTCATACCGGGATGTGCGCCAGATCCGGCAGCTACGCCAGGACGACCTGCAATTCACAAATATCGTTCCTTATTAGAAAGAGGCAACACGCCATTCAAGTATGTACACGCAGTTGCGCCTTGACGTCTACTCGACCCCCCTTTTAAAACATTAATTGGCTCTCGTTATTAGCACTCGGATGGCATCAGCTGCTCCTGCAAATCGGCTGTGGTGTTATTTGGTCAGACAGGAGGCTGTACAAGACATCTTTATCCGATCAGTATTCGGAAAGCGACGCTCATTATCCTCGATATTAGACAGCAATCAGACGGCGGTCGACGGCTTGACTCGCGGTACGAGTGCGGCCGAAGACAAAGGTAGCGATAGCGGCACCACGAGTCTTCTCGAGCCCGTCAGGATCATCCACAAGGAGCAAGATAGTATTAGTGCCTTCTGCCTGAATCAGGTTTGTCCTTTGATCTCTCAACCGTATACCGCTACTCGAAAAAAGAACGAAATACATAACGAGCTGCTTTCTCGCAAAGGTCAATCCAGGTTTGATGGCCCTGGCAACGCCCCGCGAGGTTCAGGAAATGGATATTTCTCTGCTGCTGGAATTGCCATCGTGGTTGGAGGATGAGTGCGAATTCGACATCATCAATTTGAACAAGCAACCGGATCCAGAGCCTCCTGTACAGCCAACCAGTTTCCTAGTCATACACGTAAGATTGTAGTAATTTGATAGTGTGTCGCCAATCGGATCATGATATTCATGACTTTTCACTATAACGTTATCGTCTCTGGATCAGACGGCAGCGGATCGACCACTCCTCGCCCAAAGTCCACAGCCGAATAGTCCTCAGCCGCAATCGGGTATTGCAGGTCAGAGTGGACGCGGCGCCAGTGTGGTAAGTTTCCATGAGCGCTCCAAGGCTTACATGGCCGTTCTCTGGTACATCTACGTGTCTGCCTTGGTCCCTCGATTTCGGCGAATATCTCCAGCCTTTGAACGAACGCCGAAAAATCTCCTTTTGAGTATACAACGCCCCGCGAGTTATTTGACACGAATTGCGGACAATAGTTTATTCTCGATCAGTATAGTCAATGATCATTTAAAGACTGTTCATGATGTTTTAACGTTGCAGCATATCCCAGCATCCACCCCTTTTTTCTAAAGGAATCCCAACGTTTGAAATTCAATTTTCATGAGAGTGTATACGATTACGCATAGCCATTTCGACTCGTCATACCACTTTACGTATGTCTTGCGACGCGCGCCATTGCCATGATGAAGTGAATCTTTCATATATATATGATATCGTTATTGACTGAGTTGAGGCTGCTGCGAACTCCTGGACAACTGCGAAAGTTAGGCAAATCGTCGTGAATAATTTAAATTTGATCTCTAGCAACGCGCCTAGCAGCAAATTATGCCGATTCGAACGTAGGAGCAAAAAAAAAAGAAAAGAAAAGAAAAGAAAAGAAATGAAAATAACTTGCAGGCGAAGTTCTTGAATTCAGGTTGATTTGCGCATGCAACAGCATGTAGAGGGGTGAATAGAGTCGAAGAGAGGCGAGAACATCCAGTCGCGGTAAATGTTCGCGGGGACCATGACGAGTTGCCAAAAGTGACACAGCAGCAGGCTCGACATTCGCAGAAGCGAAAAGTTGCGTCGTGCCTCATTCCTGTTAGGGGCGTTTGTGGGCGCAAGGCTGGCTCGTTCGAAGGTAGCAGGCACGAATTGGGATATGGGGTAGCACAAGTGGTGACGGAGACAATGTTGCTTGTTCAATGCTTGCCTAACACCTAACTTGGTCTGCGTCACTGACCTGGCGGCTCACTCGTTCGCTCAGATGAAGGGGATGCCCGCTTTCCCTGGCTCCCACGACCTGCGCTTCTGTCAGTTTGTCGCTGATAGGAGCAAACACTTGTTGAAGCCGGTGAGACAAACATCTAACAGACCCTAACCCACTCCTAGTGGCAGTTCCGTATTCGTCCGTATTCGTATTGTTTCTTTAGCGATACAGTTCGATCTGGTCTCCGATATCTCCGTGCGATTGCATAAGACAGACGAGCATATGCAATTCTATAGCGCTGAAAATTTCTTGCCAAGCACAAGTGACAGTTATGTCGGAGGCCAGATGCCTTTGCCAAGAGAGATTTCAAGAGCGCTGCATCTCTCTCGCTTGTTAATCTTCCCTCTCGTAGTTTCGATATTTTTCCTATGAAACGAAGCGCTCTTGAATTGAAGCGAAGTTTAAAAGTTCGGGCATGAGACTAGAGCACAAGCGATTACAGAGATCATCCAGAAGATCCCTTTGAAAGTTCGTTGCAAGTATCAAAGGAGGCCGTTGCATTTTAAACGTTGGCCTCTTGCATTCTTCATTTTGTCCGATTCGAATCTCTGAGTTATTATGTCGGTCCTATTCTTTGACAATGAAGTTGCACAGACGTAGATTATTAGATAGATTGATAGATCAGTAGCTTAACGCTCTCGTAGATGCAGCTCGTATCGTTTGCTATGTTGCGAAACAGCATACTGCCTCTCCCTCTGACTTCAGTACACGAGATACGAGAATATCGTCGTTTGGCCGCAGTCACACGTTTCAGCACTTCGTACTGAAGAAGAAGAAGGGAGAACAGGAGTGCTGGGTGGGTGTGTAGCAAATTTTTTTGGATGGCCCATTAGATTTCTCGATAAGCTGCACCAATAGCTGGGATAAGCTCGGATGCCAAGGTATTAAACGCCACGAGTCGCATGCTACTTCAGGATTTGGCAGATGATCCTTCACCTTCGAGTCCTTGCCGTTCTTCCTTTGCCTTGAGGGATCGAATCATTTAAGATTTAATGTTTACCGCAGCCTTTTATGGACACTCTTGGCATTATCATTTTCTTCAGTTGACAATGTGTGAATGTTAGCGATTACGAAAATCGATCCTCATAAAGAAACTCAGCACGCCGTCATTTACTCCAACAGATCTTGAAGCACAAAGTCGATGGTATAAGGAGAGTCTCTTCGCATCCGCTGTTGCCACTGTGTAAGCATACGGTTCCAAAACTTTTTCGATGAACCCCTTTCAATCCCAGAATGGGAGTCAGTCTAGCCCGAATCCCTTTTCTAGACCTAACCGGATCTCAAGATGGCTCGGTCTCTCTCTGGGAATGGGGCCATCAAACTGCAGTCGCCACTCCTCGGCCAGCAGGAACTTTCGCCAAGGTGACTCGTGTCCGATTTGCTCAGCACGGCAACAAATTCGGCGTTGCCGATTCGGATGGTCACCTCAGTCTATTCCAAGTGGCCTGCAGAGAAGGAACAGCCAGACCCTTCTTCGTGAGTGAATGTCCTGTCACGACAGGACCTCAACTCTAGCCTTAGTCGTCGACGACGACGACTTTTTCATTATTCTTCTCGTCCTTATAGAATTATCAGTGTCACAGTAAAGTCACGGCTGACTTCGTCTTCTTGGGAGCGTGCAGTTTGGTTGCCACTGCAGGACACGGCTCGGAAGGACGTAACGTCGCCCTTTGGGATACTTTGCTTCCACAGAATAAGTCTCTCGTGCAAGGTTCAGTAATTCTGCTGTCTCCGCTTACGACTGACGATCTGCATAAAAGATCTGTTAGTCAAATGATCGACCGCACGTTTTTAGGATTCGTTTGCCACGATCAGGGTGCCAGCTCTGTCATCCTAGCGCCGCAGCATCAGCTTTTAATCAGCGGCGGGAAGAAGGGCGACATCAACATTTTCGACGTGCGACAGCGTCAACAACGACAGAGGTTTCAAGCCCACGAATCTGCAATCAAGTGTCTGGCACTTGACCCGCACGAGGAGTTCTTCGTCAGTGGTGCCGGTGACGGCGACATTAAGGTGACGTAACGAATAATCCATTTTCCTTGCTCACTTTCATCCTCTCCTTACAATCTAATGTAGGTCTGGGGATTGACCGTCCATTCGCTGCTCTATTCGTTTCCCGGGGAGCATGCCAGGTCCAGTTTCTTCAAAAACATTGGTCAGGTGCGTAGTCCTATTGTTCGTGTTTAAACGCGAGATCATCAACGGAAATCAATGATTTCAGGGTGTCACTCAACTGCAAGTGGATGCGGCAGGGCGTTTGTTCTCGTGTGGAGCGGATGGCTCCATGAAAGTTCGTCAGCTGCCTGAACGTGACTGCATCGTGCACACCCTTTATTAGTATTGATCAATAACTCGCTTGAACCTACCCAAGTG
Source organism: Hartigia nigra (assembly GCA_031001745.1). Lineage (NCBI taxonomy): Eukaryota > Metazoa > Arthropoda > Insecta > Hymenoptera > Cephidae > Hartigia > Hartigia nigra. The sequence continues at coordinate 11,307 of JARPRG010000068.1, read as the reverse complement.
AGTAAGCAAATCAAGGCAATCGATGTCTAAGATTTTAATCTAGTTCCGGCTTTCTTGTTTCATGCTAGAAGATACTGTATGAGCGTCAATCAATTTCGAAGTTCCAACGGTGCTCTTGGTTTGAGGATCATCGAGCGTATCCATTCATTTTTCTGCTGATAGGATTAGACCAGTCGCGACAGTGAATGCTGCATCGAAATTCTATACTTTCCCTTCTCAGGGCTCAGGTATCTCGAGAAAGGCACATTTTTGCACTCGATTGGGTGGGACCAGCGGACCAGCGGACACTAGTACCAGCAGATTTCAGGGCTACAGCTTCTTTCCCTGCCTTGTACATTGGTTGCAATATTTTCCACAGCGATGTCTTCTCGATTCCTAGGAGTACGATAAACTTTATTTCAGGCTTAATGGCTGTATGGCTTGAACAGCAAAGGAACGAGTCTCTTTCCTGTTTCTTCTTTATGTCAATCGGAAAATGGAGAAGACGAATGCACCCTGCGTGGTCGTAATGTATTTTAATTAATGTCCAATGCCACCCCGAAGATGAATCTATACAACAGTGCGCGCCCGCGCGCGCGTGTGTGTGTGTGTGTGTGAGAGAGAGAGAAAAAATATTCCTTTTGTTGAAATAACATTCGGTGTGACATGAAAGTTAAATAACTGCGCAATAGCCCAGACCTTTCACGGCTTTGATTTATTTGTTATAAAAAAGCTAAATTATCATTAACAATCATTCCGTTTACCTATAAAATTTATAATTGATACTCTATTAGAGTAATCGAATCTATACATATGTAGCCGCATATATTAATATGGCTTATCCATTTGTGTCTAAAAATTCTAAAGCGAGATGCTCACCAATAATGTTAGATTTCACATGAAAACTGATGTAGCGTGTTGCATGTAATGATATACTGGAGAGTTTGACGAGCGGTGTCCGATATAACTTTAGAGAAAGAATACGTCCCTAAATGTCTCTCGATGCCATAACAAGTACTTGAAAGTCCTACTCGGAGAGTTGACCTTTAATAAAACCTTTAAACATCGGATGTAATATCAGAAGTTGCATGGCGGAGAGTTATCTACATAAATTTGTTGGATAAGGGATGTGTAGGACAGTACGAATTCAAGAAGAATCGAACGTGTTGTCGAATTGTCAATAGATTCTGCATTTAGTGGGAGCAGAGATGAGTGTCTTTCGTTGGATCAATTGTTCCAGGAATTGGAACTGCGCGGGAGCCAATCAATGAGTCTGTCGATTATTCATTGTTCCCTGTACCATGTACCCAAAAAATAACATGGAGAATGGAACGAAAGCTATTTGTTTAGTTGCATCTTGCAAAACTCGATTTTTCTTCAAAGTATTCAGCCTGATTCGAGAAATTGTTGAACTATATTATCATTGTACCCGTGATGCTATTAAATTACTCCATGTCCTTTTCTTTTTTACGTCTTTATATCGGGACACTACAGAGAGGGACGTTTTGACATTTTTACACTTGAATTGGCCCCTCTGGCCCTTTGCACTCGAAGGAAATTGCCAAAGTATTTCATAATTCCGAACAGTCTTTTGAGACGTCCTCCCGTATGTATCTTTGATTGACTCTCGGCATTCAGTCAGTTGATATTGACGATTTATTAAAATCGCATCTTCAATTTTTCGGCCTAATAAGCCGAAACAGCAGTCACACAGAGTTTAGTTTTCCCCGATCTTTACACACAGGGAGAGAAATGACCTTTTGATTAATTTCCTGCTGGTGGACGTGTAATATGATGTTGATAGTCGATAGATAATCAATGCATAATTATAGTACATATTTGTGTATATACAATACAGGAATACACGAATACATATATAAATATCGGCGCGTAGAAAGGTAGTACGAAATATTAATATATACATTGTTATGATTAAGCTATTGAGCCTATTGAGTTATTCGAATAAGTGAAGTAAAGTAAAGCAAATTTGAGGGATCTATAAAAGTGGACTGTTATTCATGCAGTCTTACATACAGTATTGTATACATTGCTATGAAAGTGGAGGAATAAATGTTGCTGTGGTTTGCTTCTGCACATGTACACCGATAACTTACATAATTGACCGGCACACCAAGGACTTTCTTAGCGAGGGGGACTCGCTGCTCTTGCACAACACTTGATTATACATTGTAATTCTATGTAAATTGTACGTATTAAATGTGTCAACATGATCCAGGGATAAGTGTGTTCTTCAGAATTTACGGATATAACATGAAACGTCTTTGATTCGTCGCTGCATAACTGTATATTTAATTCTTCTTGAATATCAGCGACGCTACCATTGGATACAATAATCTTATTAACAATGATGGCTTTCTGACTTGACTTTCTTTTTCGATACCGAGTTCATTGTAGTAGACTGGTAGATAATGTTGCGTTACTCGATTGATTGATTATCACAGAAAATAAGCAAATGCATATTTCTGTAATATTTTAAAAAGTTCTCGCGATATTCTTCTAAGGCCGACAGCGTTCTAGGAAGCGGGGATATAGACATACTTCGCGTATGTGATATCTATTGAGAAGCCAGCACAAGAATCTCTCGAGTCCCAGGCCGTAGCCTCCATGAGGGCAGGAACCGTATTTCCGCTAAAAAAAAAAGAAAAAAAAAAAAAAGAAAAGTTAAATTTTCAAATATCCTCGTTGCATACTCGTAGGAGATGCGGCCGCATTAGTCTCATTA
>JARPRG010000065.1:0-17449 GCA_031001745.1 Hartigia nigra | reverse complement strand
CAAATTCGAGTTGCATTAAAATCAGCAGACTTCTCTAATCCTTATTTTCATAAACTTTTTCTATCGTATCAGCTTCGCTCCGTTTTCCAATTTTCTGTAATTATGCGACCTTCTCATGACATCAGCGGACAAAAGAAGACTGGAGTCATTGGACGTCAACTCATATGTCATAATCCGCACTAGCCCCTTTAACATCAGGTCGGTCAGTAGAACTTCTCGCAAAGTAGTCCTGTGCACCGACAGTAGAATGCAAATGTACCGGTATAGATTTGTCTGGGCATAACGTCAGCTCTTAGAATAGCTTATTGCGGACAGACTCTCCTTTCCAGAATCAGAAGAAGAGGTATACGAAGGCGCCGACGTCAATAGTAGTAATGGAGATAGCTGCATTGCTACAATTAACCCTTTCACTGCTATGGAAGTAGATATGCATCCGCAGAACGTTTAAACCTAGAGTGCCTTGCAGTCAAAGGGTTAACGACGGCAAAGATGCGTCCGGTAACATGTGATGACAAAGGTTTTTCTCAATTTTAGATTAACTCGTAGATTAAATCCGGAGAATAATCGTATTTGTTCTCGTTGAAATCCAGCTATTTTTGGAATTTTCATCCGTCATATTGCAACTGCCATTTTGAATTTCGAAAATATAATTTCAAATTCGGATTCAGCGACCTCAAAACCCAAGTTACCTAAACACAATCAAATCGATATAGTATAAACATGTTTTTTTTCAAGATGCCCACATATGTATCATAAAGCAAAAGTGGCACGACTTTTTTCCATCTACATATGTCTCACTCGCAGTCAAGGGGTTAACTGTATCTTCTACTGCGTCTCCAACTATGACATAAACGTTGAAGACATGTCATGAAACATAAACATGAACTACATGTGAAACACGTAGAGAATTTAAAAGATTTTTTAAGGTGGATGACTCAGTCGTCGACCATGTACCAGTAACCGTCAGTTGTGTTACAATACTATACATTTTGCTATAGTCAAAGCACACACTGACGATTACTGATACATGGTTCATGACTGAGACATCCACCTTATATCAGCTGTAATCATTTGACTCATATGTAGCTGTTGAGCAATTGCAGCGTGCTTTAGACTGAACACATGCTATTATTTGCCATTCGTCGGTGTAAGTTGTGCGTGTGTAACAATGGCAAGTAGAGCGGTCTCTTGGTGTCGATTACTCCTTATTCTGTTCTTCCAAAGCTTGACTCTGATTGTTCGAAATTTATTAATTTCGAATGCGAATATCTCGGAAAATAAATTTGTTACTACTATTTAGGAAAAAGCATTTTATTCATGGTGACACGCTCTGCCTGTGCTTAAAAGTATTTACACACGTGAAGTACGCCCTGTATACATATTTTTCAACTTTAAAGCTGTCCGTATAATTATATTTATATTAATTTCGAAGTACAAAAATAAATTGGCGGGAAAAGCGATAGAATACTTGTGTAATGGTCGTACACCTTGAGGATACCATTTTTATACATATGTTCCGCCATAGTGATTTTGAGTAATTTTGGTCTAAAGTATTCACACACGATATATATTCAATTATTATAACGTAGTTATCTTACATTTGTCACGCGTTATCTTAAACTTGCCAGTTGCTTATGTTTTTAAAGAATTTCATGGTGTGAGTTACAGGTCTACTGAGAACGGAAGATGTTGAAGTTGCAGCGCACTCTATTGCGTCAACAGCACGTATAGTCGATCCACGATCAAAATAACTTAAAGTAACAGATGAAAGAATGCGATGCCAGTAGTAAGATTTCCCATTGCCAATAAATTTTTTCAAATACTTGACAAATATATAGAAAACCATTCATTACATTTATCAAAAGAGCATTGACAATAGACAAATTTTACTACGGTTTAGCTAGCACGAAACACGTGTTTTTATCTGTCACTTTTATCTGTCGCGGGAAGTTATCACCATGATTCTTCATAGTCCTACATGACCCCGCTAGAAAATTGCGATTGCATGTATAAAAACGTATGTTTTGTTTAGAAAATCTTTAAATAAGCGTATAAAAATCAGGAAAGATCAAGAAACAACTCTTGCAAACTTGGTCGCGAGAAGTATCTTTTTCTAATACTGGAGATGCCGCCTTACTACTCCATTTGTGAAATAGCCAATGTGTGGAGACTATACTAGAGGTCACACTAAAAGATAAGAACTTTGCGCTCTTGATAATTCCAGCTGGAACGACGGCTCAACTTCAACCACTAAATGTCTACGGATTTTGGCCATGGAAAAATTGTGTGAAACAATTTCCGATATGGTTATTTTATTCGAATATAATGTTAATATACATACTAAAGATATTGTTCGTTTGCAATTACTCACGAATAATCAATTTTTGCAATGCCTGCTCGAGAAGTTGGTTTTTTCGGTGCTAGTTTTCCGAATTCCATGCGCTCCCCTCTTCCCATCCTTATCAGTCCGCATCCGCCTACTCCGAAACAACCCTAACAGAAAGTCAGAGAACAGCGGCTAATTACACCTATTCGATCACGCATCCACAAGGAACGTGTTACAAAGAAACTGCTCGACTTTTCAGCACCCCTTAACGTTCTAGCAAGCTAGCAAACCACAGAATTGTTCCAAACCCCAAAATTGGCCTTAGTTCTTCCCGAGTAAAACTAACGCTAATAAAGCTACAAATTATTTATTTGATTAACGGACGATTCAGCTTATTAAGCATAATAGTCATTAAATACTATTTATTCTACATAACAAGTTTTAAGTTTTTATATCTATTAAAAACATTCTCAAATCGGCCGAGTAATAAAAGAATTAACTCGTGGTGATGAGTCGTGAGGTTTCCCCTCATCAACCTCCGGTCGCCTTCTCCTTTCTCTGTGAAATGTCAGACAGAGATCACAACCCCAAGACTATACCTGTCTTTCAATGCCGGCCTCAGCTCGTCCATAAGAGCGCGAAGGCTATCTGTATAAATCTATAGTTCCAACCATAGCTCCAATATATTTCCTATAATACAAGTAGACGAGGTATAACCACTAGCGATCGTACTTTGGTCCAGATCGCGCAAGGTCCAATGACATTATATTCGAAGTTAACATGCCAGTAAACAATCAGCCAATCAGAGTAGAAAGGATCTTCTGGTGATACCACTGTCCAGATACGAATAACCGCTAGTGGCTACACCTTATCCATTCGTATCATGATCTTCTACTCAGGTCTGCCGGTGTGCAAGAGAGACAGCCATAGAATCTATTGCTCTAACCACGCGTATATGGATACCGCAGCCTCTGTAAAAAACCTACTACCAGCGGTTCCGAGCGATCTAACGGAACAGCCAATCACAGCTCGACTTAATGACAGCCAATCAGCGCTGCGACGGTAAACCATCCAGTCGCTACGGCAAGACGTAGGGATTCCAGAAACCAGAGAAACGCCGATTCTTCGTAAGTTAGTCATTGACTTAGTTTACAAGGGTAGCGGACCCTGAAAAAGGCTGCGTTGTAAAAATTACTGTGATATTCAGGAAAATAAATATTCAGCTAGTGTTCTTTTGTACCTTAACACGCAGGTAGTTATTTACGTGTAAGCTATACTATGGAATAGCACTTATTACTCTACAACCCTACACCTCTCGCTCAGTAACGCCATCATGCGGCAGAAACTTGAAAAATTAGTCTCACTCACGTGACGTCTCTCACCAATAAACTGCTCGAATCTGAATAGAAGGCCGTGTTTTATATCATATCCAATCATATCCTACCAGTTCACTGACGTACATTGGTGTATATTGTTTAGTAGCTGTCAAACTGTGTCACAATATGTGGTCGTAGTCATAATACATTACGTATGTACTAAAATATTTTGTTTATTTATATGCAATTTATTTGTTATTAATTATTGTCTAATAGTTGGGAAATATTATAGACGATTTACAAAGATTACTTAACGACTGCTTCAATCTTGTTGATCGACGATTAAAAGTTTATAAACATCAATTTCTAGTTCGCATGATTTTGCAAAATATATGTTTTGTTGTATATGCAATATTCGCATTAAACGGGACTCTGGACCTCCCATTACCGTGTGAGTAAAGAGTAAACGAAAATCGTAGATAATAAGTTTTTTGACAGAAATCGTTTCTCGAAGCACAATTCAGCACATATTCTGTAAGGTTAACAATCATTTTTACACCATTTTTCGGGAAAGATTCTCTGTAAAAAATTCTAGTATTTATGATTTTCGTTTACATTTTACTCAAACGGTGACTAAGAGATCCAAAGTCTCCTTAGTACACAAAGAAATTATTATCAATATTTCTATGTATTTTATACACAGATTCTGGTGCTATATCAGTTGTTTATCCGCATTTTCAGTTATTGCATTGTTTTTATCTTAAACCGATTTTTAGAATGCTATCTGAAAGATTAGACTTTATAATGTTAAACTTTGATTGTCATTGCTATTTATTTAAACAGAATGAACTGTCATGTCCTGATAAGGATAAAGTACATAATGATGTTTGATAAGCTTTCCTGTCTGTAATAAATTTTTGTACTCTAAGCATTTATAGTTTTACGTTTATAAAACATTGAACATTAAAATAAATTTATTGTAAACAATATTTTCTTTATAGACCATGTTTCCAATAACCTGTTTGGTAATCTTGACCCTTTTGGGCACCACCATTGGTGTGGTACAATATCAGCCTGAAGCAGTACATATTGCATATGGTGGTATGTATATCTTTTTTTATATTTTGTTAATATCACTGCTCCAAAATCTAATTAAATTACAGATAATATATACAATATTGTGGTGACATGGAGCACAATGGATGACACAAAGGAATCTGTTGTTGAATATGGCATTGGCGGCTTCATTCTAACTGCTCAAGGCAATTCGACACTCTTTGTTGATGGTGGCAAGCACAAACACAAGCAATATATTCACAGAGTATGGTTGAAAGACTTGACACCTGGCAGTAAATATGGTGAGCAAAATTAAATAATATCAACAATTGTAACAGTTGATCATTATTTCTGTTTCTTTGGTATATAGTTTATCATTGTGGAAGTCAATATGGTTGGTCGAATGCATTTTATTTCATCACTGCACCTGACGCATCATCCTGGGCACCGCAGATTGCGATATTTGGTGATATGGGAAACGAAAATGCCCAAAGTTTGACACGACTACAAGAAGAAACACAACGAGGACTGTATGATGCAGCTATTCACGTCGGCGATTTTGCCTATGACATGAATACTGATGATGCACGAGTTGGTGATGAGTTTATGAGACAAATTGAGGGAATCGCTGCATATTTGCCATATATGACAGTACCTGGAAATCACGAAGAAAAATATAACTTCAGTAATTATAGGTAAATAAATAAATGCAGGCTCTCACAGATGGTTTAAAAAATAAATTTGTTTAAAAACATAATTTTTAGAGCTCGGTTCACAATGCCAGGTGATTCTGAAGGATTATGGTATAGTTTTAATGTGGGTCCAGTACATTTTGTAGCTATTGAAACTGAGGCTTATTATTTTATGAATTATGGATTAAAACAACTAGTCAAACAGTATGAATGGCTTGATCAAGACCTTCGTGAAGCTAATAAGCCCGAAGTGAGGTATGCATTCGAAATTGAATGAACACTATAGATCTATATTATTAACCAATGATTATTTGACTATAGAGCAAAACGACCATGGATTGTGACATTTGGGCACAGACCAATGTACTGCAGCAATAAGAATGCAGATGATTGCACTAATCATCAATCGCTAGTCAGAGTTGGTCTTCCATTTTTAAACTGGTTCGGTCTTGAGGATTTATTCTTTAAACACAAAGTTGATATGCAATTGTGGGCTCATGAACACAGTTATGAGCGCATGTGGCCAATGTATAATTTCAAGGTAAGTTTGTCTTCTCTTATTTGATAAGTTTCTAATAGCAGAATTACCCTCGAAGTTGTTCAATTATTACAAATTATTAGGTCTACAATGGAAGCTATGAAGAGCCGTACAACAATTATCGTGCACCTGTTCACATCGTAACTGGATCTGCTGGTTGCAAGGAGGGCCGTGAAAAATTCACTGATGTACAACCTCCTTGGTCTGCCTTCCGGAATTCAGATTATGGATATACAAGAATGAAGGCATTTAATAAGACTCATCTTTATTTGGAGCAGGTGATTCAGTGTTTTCCTAACATTAATAAGAATAATGTTGATAAATCCTCATTAATAATCAATTGTGATTAGGTATCCGATGACAAAGAAGGCGCTGTACTGGACCAACTGTGGCTCGTAAAGGATAATCCAATGCCATCATATTTTACAAATTAGACTATCTTGCACTATGATCTATATTGCAATTGATGTAATTAATTATTTTGAAACTCAAACCCCATTACTTTCCTTTATAATTGACAAGAGATTAAACAAAAGAATACAGAGATTGAGTAACATAACTTAGTTGTATTCAAAGCTCTAAGGGTTGTTACATAATGCTCCTCTTAAATCGGTAAGGTAAGGTATAGTCCTATGAGTGCCCATCCCCGAGATGTTAAAGGCGAGGTCATTGGCCTGCACTTTATGTTATAGTTTATAATGAACATTCTGTAACAACATTTAGCAAACAATTATAAGTAATTGCATGTGATATACTTTTTAAGTAAATGATTACCAAATAGAGAATCTAATCTTATATAGCTGCAGAAATAAATTTAACAATTCCTAGATAATAAAAATTGACATGAAAATATTTTGCGTTGCAATTTATTAGAAAAGGTCGTTAGCACTCTAATATTTTAGTTTGTAAATTACTTAAAATTACTAATATATATGAGCTACACTGAACAGAACATTCACACGGGTGATCCGATTAAATATTTCAAAACTTATTGTTGGAAAATTTTCTGCAAATTCCGGAACTCATATTTGCTTTACTTTACTTTTTCAACTTTAACAAATTCTTCCTTGTTGAATTACTTGGTTTTTGAAAATTGAAATTCCAATTTATTAAATTCATGAAGAATATTCTGGCACAAAATAACTTTAAAACATTAAAATCGGTTCGAGATATACATTCTTTAGTGAAAGAACTTTTTAAGCATTCGCCTATCTGGAAAATGTATAATAACTAAACTATTTTATTTAGACTTATCATTTTTAATTTTTTTCTTTGATAAGAATATTTTTTAAATTAATTATTAAAATTAATACAACTTATATCTTCAATAGCCGTATTAAATATTTTGTTCGTTTTTACGTCTATTTGACTAAATTGTGCTGCCCATACATTCTTAAGAAATTGTTTAAGTTTTATTGCATTATATAATGTTATTCCTTGTTGACTTTTATTATAAGAATATAAAGTGTAAAAGTAATTAACAACAAAACGTATATGTAAAAGTTTTTATTTTATTTTCATTAACTTCATTACATGTATATCCGAACTTGAAAATAATGGATGTTGCTCCGCCAATGCAATTTTTTCTATTTTGAATCTTTCAGTCAAGTTTACCATAAATTTTTGCCAAACAAATATCTGTTTTGGAGTATCTCTTTCCTCTTGGGAGAGTAAAATATACGTATCTTTTATTCTATTACAAAAATTCTCAAGAGTGTCTAATAACGGCAAAATGGACTGAAAATAAACATGGCCATTTTCATTTAACGAAACTAAAATTAATATTTTTATCATATTTTCATAATTAATAGTAATACCTCCTCATAGTACACACAATCGGCTAAGAGTATAATATCTGGAATAAAATCCAACTGTGCATTTTTATTCCAGACAAGAACCTGTGCTTTAGCAGAACCTCCAACATTTTCCCAGTGTTTTTTATTTTTCTCAACGTTTTCACGCAGCATTGGCAACGCCTCTTCTAAATCAGTCATAACTACTTCGCCTCTGTAATATTTATGTACATATAATATAGACTATGAATTTTATATTAAAATAGGCTCCAAACAAAAATAATAATTACCCAAGGCAGGCAGCAGTTATTCCAACACATCCAATACCAGCTCCAAGCTCCAAAATCTTTTTTCCACGAAACCATTGTGATCCGAATTTATTTCGTTGACAAGATATATCTAAATATTTCGCTAAAACGAGAGCAGCGTCCCACACTATGCAACTTACATCTCCTACTTGTTTTTGATAAAATTTTAACGTCTTATTACAACATTCTAATTCAAAGGTTCGTATAAAAGTATCATTTTCCTTATTCATTTTTTTTTAATTATACCTGCAAATTATAAATATTATTGGTCACGATGTAATGCAATTGATGATAAACAGTATGCATAATGTAGTTTCTCTGTACGTTTCACATATCAAATAATTATTATAAATATTTTTAGTTAATAGAACAATGAAAAATTATGACTCTAATAAACAAAAAAATCGTCGTTATCTGATGAAAATCCACAATGGGATTTCTGTTGTTTCGGTTTGAAAGGATGCTTTCAAATCGTCTTTTTATTTCATAAAAAGCAAGGTTAAGCCATATAAAACATGGCAGTAATATACTTTCTTCTTTATATTTTCTTTTTCAACACAGTATACGCTTTGAGAATGATAAGATTTAATATTTTTTTCGTTTCTCTTCTTTTAAACATTTACATATCACTATTCAAGTTTCCATTTTAAATATGAAACTTGCACGCTGTTAAGGTCAAGACACTTGTTTTTGTATTATTTTGTAGAAATTATTATAAAATTTTATATAGATTTATTAAATTATCTTGTTTAATATGGAACAGAACTATTTTTTATTAAAAAATATATAATGTAAAATAATGCTAACGTTTATTACGGCGTTAAATTGACTGACCATGCCGTCGCACAGCTGTTAAAAGTTTTAACCGCTGTGAGATCCATGCAAGCAAATCGTCGAATGACATTTTTCAAATCGAAAATTTCAACTGAAATCTTTAGAAGTGCTTCATGAGTTACGTTAAAGAAATTATGCTTCTAATAATTCCAGATACATTGTTATACAACTAAAAAGGTTCGTTAAGAAATTCTGAACTGATATATATAGGGTGTTCCACTACAAACCGAACACCTAAATATTTGCATTGGTTCTGAAGATCCAATGAAATATTGAAAACATCATTCGGATCAATTCGATGAATGAATATGAAGAACAAAGAAATTGTCTTCCAATATCATATTTTCCAGAATTTCCAAGGGCTCTACTTTTTTTTAAAATAAAACTGTTTTTAGTTTAATAAGATTAAGAATTGAATTAAGACCAATTTAACCACGTGACATATTAGCATTTTATCCCTAATTTTTAAAATATCGCTTTTAAATTATTAAAATCTACTTCCCTCGAGTCCTTAGTTTTCAGAGAAAGTAATTCAAGGTAATTCGTACTTGTAAACAAATGTTTTTCATTAATTTACTAATCAATACTACCAGTTTCACGAAACTTTTTAATTAACTTAGAATACATAGAAAGAGAAGAACAGTTGCGTTAAGGAAATGTATTGCTTCTCTCAAACAATGTCGGCATAAATAAAAATCATATAAATTCTACTCATCCATCGAAAAACACACGTTTGTTTGCATATACGAATTATTTTGTTTTTATGAAATTGTTTCAATTCTCATAATCCAAATGCGATATTTGGAAAATTGTGAAAAGTGCTAATGTGCAATGCATCGTTGAATTACTTTAAATTACCTCTATAATTCAATTGAACAAAAAACAAGTTCGTTTTACAAACACCTTTGATAAATAAAAAATTGACCTTCGTTAAAAATTCTTTTTACGTTACGTTCGGCTTTCAAAGACAATAAAATATGTCGAACATTATTTCGCATTTACTAGAACCATAGAAGATAGGTATTCAATTTGTAATGTACCATTCTATATACGAAAATGCAAGTGTTACATAATTGTAGTAAATATAGTTTTTATACCAGTCACAATATATACATTTTGATTTAGTTCCACCCGTAATAATGATTATTGCATATCAATAAAGAGGAAAATGGGGAAGAGTATAGAATGGTGAAATAAATTTTACCGTATAATCATTTAATTGTTAAAATATAAATATATGTATATATAATAATATAATTATTATAGCGAATAATAATAATAGCAATAATGTATAATTTCTTATTGGTATAATTGTTATTTGTTGTCGTTCATAATCATTACTCGTCAACGTCACACGGTGAGCGAAAACGATTTTCCCATGAGAACAAAAATAAATGCCTCACGCGAATTATCTTTTCTATCCACCACGTACGTCGTTACATTGGTAATAATAAGAGTTATTACTAGGCATTATTAAGAATAATTCATAATATTGAAAAAGGCTTTCTTTCGCAGATTTATACAATAATTGAAATTACGTACTCGTACCTGTCTTTGGAGACCGAGAAAGTCGGGTACTGCCGCATTTCATTGGGTATCCGCTGTCGATTATTATCAAAGCATAAACCCCCCCTTTAGCTTCCGTCACGGCGTCAACATAAAGCAGGAATAACACTTTCGCTGACAAAACTAACAATGACAACAGCGAAAGCAATAAAGGTCCGAGTATCGCTGCGCCTCGGGCAGAAAGTCTTCTTTAGCGAGGATACGTTAGTCGTCACCGACAAAGAGAAACATCCGGTTCTCAATTATAGTGATGAAATGGTTGAAATCAAGCTGATTCCACCGAAGCGATATATAAATTTGATGTTAAATGACTGCGCCCATAATTACTCAATGTCTTACCCATTAGGAACGTCACTACGTCAAATACAGAATCAACTTCGTAGAATTAAGCTTGATTTACATTATGAAATATATGTATAGCCTGCCGCATGGAGATATGTCTGACACTATTTAAGGATGCACAGAAAAGCATCATGAATCGATCAAAGGGATGCCGACCTCTGAACATAACGATCAGGACTACGCACGAGAATACACGATACGCAAAAACAAGTGAATTGCGCATGAATACGCGGGAATACGTGAGTGCGTTGTTGTCTATTATGTATTTCGCTGCTATGTTCGTGGGAATGGCCTGGCTTTGCTTTTACCTTTTTCCTTAATTTCTTCTCTTCAATTTAATCGTGCAACGATCGTGCTGTTGAATCGCCATTCGATCTAGCCGCTCCTTACACGAAGCAAATAATCCATTAATCCTGATTGGATGCTTTGTCAGTGGTTGATGGAGACTATAGAAGAAGTTGCTGCCGAGTGACTCTCCTGGTAGGAGAATTGTGGAAAGTGCTCTTGTTCCTCTGCTATGGAGTTAAGACCACCGCCGCTGCCTAAACAACCCTGATCTGGTGGTGTCAATTCGACACTCTCCCCGGTAAATTCACTGTCGAAATACCGTGTATCTGTGTCTGAAGTAACCTGGGGTTTGAACGGTGGTGGAATCTTCTTCTGCACAAGATCTGACCAGTCAATAGAGGAGAAGAAGGCGTGATTCATGATATCCCTCGCGTCATTTGGTCCTCCACCTAATCTTTTACTTGGATCCTTTATTAAGAGACCTGTATGACACATGTCAACGAATTTTTTCCATTAGTTATATATTATATTTCTAGATTGAAGTGATTTTATTTTCTTTTTCTTTTAGAAAAATTTGGTTTTTAAAACTTTGGAACAATTAGTAATTTAATATTGTATTTACCGCCTAACATGTCCTTTGCCTCGTTGCTGATCGTTCTTGGGAATTTAACCTCTTCGAGTAGAATAAGTGTGAAAAGTTTTTCGTGATCTCTGTTATAAAATGGAAGTCGTCCACACATCATCTCGTACATAACTACGCCTACACCCCACCAATCTACCGCACGCCCATAGTCGTTGTCTTCGAGTACCTCAGGTGCCAGGTACTCCGGAGTCCCACAGAATGTTTTTGTTGTCCTTCCTGAACATATGTAGTGATATCTTAGGTATATTTATCTGATTGATTAACTAAACAATATTTTAATAAATGGTCCACATACCGTAAGTGATATCTTCCTTACATAATCCAAAGTCTGCGATCTTGATATGCCCATCTTTGTCAAGAAGAAGGTTTTCTAATTTTAGGTCACGGTATATAATTCCCTGGGAGTGGAGGTAACTGAGGGCTGAAATAATTTCCGCTCCATAGAACCGCGTGCGATCTTCTCCAAAAACGCGTGAGCGACTTAAGTGAAAGAATAATTCACCACCATTCACGTATTCCATTACAAAACACAATCTATCTGCTGTTTGGAAGCTATACTTAAGAGACTGGAAAATAAATTAATTTCAGATAAACGGAATACTCTTTGCTTATTCGGCTGCCTGACTTAAAACATATTGAATGGGTACGAATACATACGATTAGAAAAGGATGGTTTGTTGTTCGTAAAACTCTATTTTCAGTGAGAGTGTGAGCGACTTCGTCTTTTCGGATAATTACTTCTTTCCGGAGGATCTTGATAGCATAAAGATGACCTGTTGCTTTTTCTCTGCAAAGAATTACTTTGCCAAAAGTTCCCTTGCCCAAGACCTTCAAAAACTCGAAATTCTCCAGGGTCTAGAATATTCAGAATGTGCGAATCATAATAATGTGATAGTGTCATAAATCATATTGTATCACGATTTACGCCTTATCAATGTTTACTTGTTACGCATACACACCACTTTTTTCTTTCCAGTGCTTTTACTGTTCGATGTTCCTTGGACACTGAATTTCGCTGATAATTCGTCGTCAATACCTCCATCAACATCTGCTGATAGTACACCAAGAGAGCCACAAGAATTGGATCGGCCACCACCAATTGATTCCATATCTACATCTTCTGATGAGGATGATTGTTGCAGTTGAGACTGGTGTTGTTGGTGCTGTTGATGTTGTTCTTCACTAGCCAGTCTGTCAGCCACATACCTGACCAAAATATAGAGCTCGTTCAGCAAAACAGAGCACTAATTGTTTTATGTTGGTTCTCACGGTATAACTTCTGCAACCAACCTAATCGCAGCAACCCAACTTTCTCTTTCTTGTTCAGTGTCCACATGAAATGTTCTCTCGATAACAGTGGTCCACTGTAAGCCTCTTATTACAAATGTAAAAGGTTTGGGTCTATCCACCGACATGATTTGACAACCACGAACAGTGAAGTTGTTCAAAGGCTGAGCAGCAGCTGCCATTTGTTGGTCAGGTTTGGCTTTAAATCCAACAAGTGTACCGTCATCTCTTAAGACAAAATATCTGGATCTCCAATTTTTAATGTGTTCTCCTACAAATTGAATAAACGTCAAACAGTGACTATGTTCATGTACTTTTCTTGGATACCTTGATAACTCTAATCTTGTAAGTTTATATATAGTGTAATAGATTTAAATATTAAAATATAATTATTACTAATAGGTGAAGTTATGCTAATTATATTCAAAATTCATTGACAATTATTGTATATGAACATAAAACTATTGTGATGCAATTTCTTTGCATTAAAGGAATGAATTAAATGAAAAATTTGTATTTAAACTCATTTTGGTGGATGAGTATAGAACGCAAATTTTTCTTTATGCTATCCACAATTTGTCGAAAAACTCTTCTTGAAAAATGAAACTAACATTGTTGCAAATTAATTATTAAAATTACATTTTAACAACTATACTGTGATTAAGTTTTCATAATTATTTGTCAATTATTGCGCTTTGGCAGTACCGCGTTTTTGAAGCCAGCCTTCTTTTACGACTCGTTGACCGGTGCCGGACGCCGCGACGCTCATCGCTGCGTCCCCCATGACCCGTCCTCCGCTGGCCACTTTCTTAAGTATCTCTCAGCAACTGAAAATCCTACCGAAATCTTTGAAAATTCACGAAAATTATTGAAATTCAACTAATCGGGCGGTGCAAGCATACGAACTGAAACGATCATAGACATAAGTTTGGCAGATCGACTGATGAACTGTACACTCACTGATCAGCTGCGATTTACCAGATGGCGCAACATTCAATGTGTTTTATCTTCCAGGAAGTAATTACGAACGAGACCTTTTACAACACAAATTGATTCAGATCGGCATAATTCTCTTAGATTCAACGTTTCATTGCTTCTTCAGAATTCTTCATTCATATACTATATCTTAGAAAAGTGTGTCGATTTGTCCTGATTTGTGCTATAAAGGTACCTTCCCACGTCGAACCTACTAGTCGTACAAAAAAACCAGTTCCTTCATTGGTCAGATTCGGTTAACAAAAAAAAGTTTTCTAACAGAACGGTAATAATAACCAATTCTGGCCAATGAGAGATCTAATTTGGAGTAAGGAGGATACCTTAAAAGAAAAGCGCCTCGTATAACAGGTCAGTGTATAGAATAGTCCCCATTGCGTACTAGTCGGAAAAGCAGCTACTTGATTGGTCAAAATTGTACGATGTGGATGGTTTGTTGAGCGTCGCATGATTCGCTACTGGTTTGAAATTGGCCGAACAACAATGACTTTTTTAATTTTTGCTTGAACCAATTGCTCGTTGATGATTGTTCATTAAATTACAATGTTTTTTTGGTTGAAATTTTTTTGTCAGTATCAAAAATAAATTTTGGCATGAAGTTAATCGATCTATTTGTTATTTATTAACGAATTTTGATCCATTAAGGCTTCATCGATGCAAAATTATTTGTTGGTCACTCAGATTCTAATTAGCCAGTTTGCTAATTCGCTGCCTAGCCATGCAAAGTGATTAAAAATCATAGACTTATGCATATAGCTTGCACCCTTTTACGGAGGAGCTGAAGGCAAGATCTAAAGGATAGAGATAGTCAGTCGGGAATGCCATCTCTTTCGCACATGCAGAGAGTAGGGAGAAGACAATAAGAGGGCAATGAAGAAAGTTTTGCGACTCCCGGCAAATAAATCTTTTACGCATTGGTTGCGACCGATTCTTCCCACCATGGATTTGAGGAAGTTTTTAATAATATATAAATATCAATAAAAGTATGTTTTTATTTTAAAATATTATTTACTTCCAAGCCTCCACATTACTCCGCACTACGCAGTCTGTCTGCCGCCGCCTTTTTAAGCACCCCACCATCCCACTCACTAGAAAGAGACATCAATACGAAGGCTATTGCTTTCTTTTTCTAATGTCGTCTTTAAGGGTATATTCCGTAATTGAACCACAGTTGCGGTTACTAAATTTCAGCCAATGACATCGATTGATTTTTGTCAGCATTCGAAATCAATCGATGCGATTGGCTGAAATTTAATAACCGCAACCGTGGTTCAATTACGGAATAGGCCCTAAGTCTCTCACAGGACGCACAGTCTATTTGCATAAGACTGGCAGCGGGCAGCAAGCAGCAAATAAGCGACCAATGAACGATAGCATCGCTTCCTGACGTCATAAATCAGTTCCAAAGTATCTTTCCTATTGGTCGTTGATTACTTCTCTCTTCATTCGGGCTGAATGAGCCCTAATAGGTTGTGCAAAACAAGGGTAGCGGGCAGCAAGCAGCAGGCAACGACCAATAAGAAAGATGCTTTGGAACTAATTTATGACGTCTGGGGTGGATCCTCTTCGCGCATTGGTCACTGCCAGTCTATCACCTGACGTGGGCCCATTGCTTTTAGTACAAGGCCCAAAATACAGCTCCATATAGTTAGCCCCTCATCACGACCGATCGAACTAATTTTTTTCGCTATCGTTTGTTGGTCGTTTATCGGCGAATGATGGACTATTCTAAACGTTTGACGCTTATTTGTTTATATAAATTTATAAAAACAAATTTGGCTAGGGAATTTTTTTTCAAATAGCCCCTCTATCGTCATATTTTCAATTGACTTTTATATAAATCGATGTTAAATTGTTTGTCGGTCTATTACTTACAGTATTATTATTACTATTACTTACCCTCCAGTACACTTTTCACCCTTAAAGGTTGTTAGTTCGATTTGACAGTTTAAACATTGGTTTTTAAAAATTCCGATTATTATTAAGAAAATGGAATCCATTAAAAAAAAACCTTTTCCTCATCAAATAATGTGTGCATTTTAAGAATCGCCATAAGTTGAAGTGGTAGGGCTACTTCACATAGATGCCTGGGGGCTACCATAGACATAAATGCATAGAATAGGCACATTGTAGAATGTCAAGTATGAACGATCCGTGAAGGTGTTTTGAAATTTCTCCGCTACGTGGCGACACTTCAATAAAATAAAAAGAATGCATCAGTATTCAAAGTTCAACCGACGGCGGTAAAATATACGTACTGCGAAGATTTTGTGCACAGTGCATTGTTTCTTTGCTTGTATTTGGTTTCATTCCATAAAGTTAGGTAAGTTAATTCAATATTCATTTCTTTGTTTTCTTTACGACTATAGATGAATATGATAGCAGTTGAAAAAATGACGTGAGTCGCAGTAGATTCAATTTTTGGTTATACTTGATGTTTGTGTGATTCTTGGAGATTATTTATAAAATGGAGTAACATGTCATGAATAGTTTTTACATAGGATCTTTTGCAAGCCTACGTAGGAATTAGTTTAAACTTCCGAAAATTGTTTTTATTTCTTTTTTTATTCATTTCAATTTCTGTAAGTTTGAGTTCATTAGTGATGGCTCAAACAGTTCCTTTTCTACTTTAAGTTTTTACGATGACTTTATACGTAAAATGAGGTCTACAAACTGCTAAAAAAAAAAATATTTTAATATATAAGGCCCGTTGACAATGTTTTGTTAAACTTCTAGTTTTTTTTAAGTCTCGCAGAAATGCGTCAACACTGTTCCTCAAACAAATAACGCATGAATCATACTCGTTTATTTTTATTAAAGAATATAATAATTATTTTTGTAGAATTTTATCTTTATATTAATATATTAAGAATCTGATTAATTTTCTTGTCTTGAAAAGTATGTTACGCATATAATGTAGTTGCTCCATCATTTTCATATCTTGAGGACTTTTACATTCTGAATCATAAGAAGATATGGCGCTTCAAAATAAAAATGGGACCTTATTTTGGAGCCATGCTGCAGATTTCTAAAATTTTCTCTTAGGTCTGGTCAATGAAAGTTTTCGAAACGTCCAATGGTTTCGTGTTATAATTTTAACGCGTTACAAATTTCTAGCAGAATTCAAAAATAGGAGTGGAGGTTCTACGACTTGTTTTTACGCGTGGGGGGGGGGGGGGGGGGGTGTGTGTCTTTTCAGTTCAGATTATAAAGTAACAATGAAAACGAAAATATATGAGACGTTCACTATTATATTTTTTTTATACCAAACTAATAATATTTCTAGCAATTCAAAACTATGGAACAATTTCGGTGCAATCAGTGTTTTGCAAAATTCGATGGATTGAAGATCACATTCTCCTTACTACAATGTGGTCATTTATTTTGCAGTAAATGTATGTCACAAGGTAAGATCGTCATTTCTGATCAATAACTGAAATACAATGAAAACGTTTTTATAATCTATA
>JARPRG010000064.1:459617-499496 GCA_031001745.1 Hartigia nigra | reverse complement strand
AGAGAGAGAGAGAGAGAGAGAGAGAGAAAGGGAGAGTATTTCTCTGAATATGAAGTTCTGAAATTTGCTACATTGAAAATCCTCTATCGCTTAGGTTGATATGAATTATTAAGATTCCATCTATTCTACTATACATCCTATTAAAATCCGGATGAATTCAAAAATCTAACATCGAGTAAGTTTTAAAGGGTTTAGTACAAGTGCGGAGTTTTGGATGGCTAATGATTTTTGTTTCATATCTTACTGTCAGTTCTTGGCAATTTTCCATTCGGATATGGATTAACGTAGATAATAAGAGTCTTGCATCCATCGTCGAATCGCATAACATTCACATCATGTATTCTTTCCTATTATTTGTTTTTTTGTTCTTCCCCTTTTTGTTGTAACCCTTTTTGAATTGTGCCTCCTGTATCTGTCTGTACTGTTATACCAACAGTCAAGTACGACAGGCTTACCAAAGCGCTCCTGTATCACGAAGATAAGTTTGATGGTTTGGCAATATGGACCTTTCAGCCCTCTTTGAGCAAACGCGAGTTAGGATATCTCTTCCTAAGCCATTTTCTCGCGAGGGTGATGTCAAAGACGAATTGCATTACACGCTGGTTTGATTTAACCTGAATACGTAAATGTGAGAAAATAGAAGGAGGGTGCACAAAGGCAAACGTAAAAAAATAATGATTGAAGTAATATTTTTCGATAATACAAATCTTCGAATAATAAATATTTAAACGACAGTAAAAACCTACATGTCATTCGATTGTCTAAGATTATTATATATTATCGACAGAATTACGTAATTCAGGAAATTCATATTTTTTTTCTTAACGCGTAATCGACATTTTTTCCTTAAAAAAAAAAATGTACTCCTAATAATTAAACAAAGCATCCTTCACTATTAGCAGAGTTGTCGCCATAATAAAAATTCCACAATAAACTGTCTCGGCAAGCAAATGAAACGACTGCGAATTGACCATCGGATCTATTTGGGTTGTCTGTTATTGGCAGTTTCGATTGGATTTGATAGACAAGGGCTTATCGTATAGTCGAATTTCGAAGGTTCCCTTTCAGCGAAGCTGCCCGAGACAAGGCAAGCTACCAATTACGTGACCTGTCTGTTTGGCCATACTCCGTATTACAGATATTGCAGAAATAAATATAATACCGACACGCGAATCTTTTACGAAAGTTTTTCACGCTTTGCTATTATATTGGGGGGGTTGATGGGTGGGGAGAGAGGGGCGATGGATGGGGCCGGGGGCGGGGGGTAGAGGGGAAGGTACGTTCAATGAGCATTATCTACCTAGTAAGTTAATGAGACTTTAGTAGCAAATAATTCTCATTAATATTTACTCATTAGCGCAAGTATCATTTTCAGAACACGGCTACCGATAATCATAATGGGAAATTTCACGAAAATGAGATATTCCATCGGTCCATAGGTAATTGATAGAGATAACAACGAATAAACTATTCAGGAACAGTATGCATATATATGTATATTACCACATCACAACAGATGATAACGCTGTATTATTTTCTTGCATCAACTATAACATGGATAAGTGTATCCAAACGATGAGTCATCACCTGGACGTATAGCCACTTCATTTTGCAAATAGAATATTGGGGCGTGTAACGCATATTTCGCGAACAATGCTTCCGGTTTGCATGGTTTGCATTTTCATTTTATAATCCATACGTACCGTGTACCGATACTGTCGGTTTTTATTACTTTCAGGATATGAGTAACTTTTAATATCGCTGTGTTATGGTACCAAATCGTCAAAATACACATGAATCGTAAATAAAAGAAAAATATTTAAATCCATCCCATACATACTTTTATCGGATATATGTATGACGTTTTCATCTTCCTCTGTAAATACGAAATCATATATAAACAATAATAGTATAATGGGAAAAATAAAAAATTTTACAAATTTTTCTTATCATTAGATGTTACATTCACCGTTTGGAGGAGAGGTACGTATACCATATATAGCTTATGCTTGGAACAAGATAATCTGACGTGGAATATATCGATAGATGAGGTCCAATAACGTAGTCCTGTTTCATATGCGGATAGGCAATATCATCCTTGCCAATTAGTGAAATTGCATATAACCTAATGTGCATATTGTTTGTGTCAGTTAGTGCCCTGCGGGTTTCCTATGTCTGTCTAGTAGGGCATATATGTATATGGTTGGACATCCTTTCCATAATGCCAATGGAATACATGTAAAAGTAAATAAAGGCTATCACGTCATTCGAGACGGTTCGAGCATAGAAATTGGCAGAACGAGTGATTCGCGTGAAATAATTATGAATAATGCAGAGAGTTAAATCTTGTAGGTGCTCGATTCCATTTTAATGTTTTCGTGAATTTCATCGATAGCCATTCGACGGTGAATAGAAAATCAATAGCTTTATTAACGTTTCGTTGAATTTTACAACAAAGAGCAAAGGTTTGATTCGTCGATTCGTTACTTGATTTCGTTGGTTCGTTTGTACGTTAGTGTTGCCAACCGGAAGTGCTGACATTGGTATAGATATAAAGTTTTAACGATTTCACGAGTTAATTCGAAAATATTGCATCTTGCAAGAGTTTAAAAGACGAAAGAAAGACGAATCGTGGATGGTGGTGCTTTATTTATGAAGAGCCAAATTCGATCGAAGAAGCAATATGGGCTCGACTTAATCTTTTTTAGGGAGGAAAACAGTCAAGTTTACATTTCATAAAGGTAAGACCTACGACCCTTGACGTTAAAAAAAAAAAAAAAAAATAAACGAATTACTGAATAGAGACAGTGATCGAGTGTATACACTGTATTATGTACCTATATATATTATGGTTATAATATACATATATTACATATGAATCAAATGTAAATTATTCACTGTAACAGTGACTGCGATGATTGGTGTGATGCAATTTGCACGTGATAACGGATACATATGACATATGGACATAATCACGCATATACAAAGTTGGTATGTCGCTTAAAATGTAAATTTAAAGAGTTATTTTCAGGTAAACGAAACTTTTTTGTTCCACAAGATTCCGGATCGTAATAATTTATCGTTCTTTTCGTTCCTCTCGCATTATTAATCTCAGGGAGATATTAAACGAAATATGGCATTCTTGCAAAAGTTTCTGTGCTCGAAAGGAAGAATATCATTAATAATCACAGTTACAATTGCTGGATTATATCGCTGCGTGCCTCGCGATGCTTTTCATCAATTTCTTTCTTATTCTCAACAGAGCGAGGGGGACCCAAGAGATCTTTTGTAATGCAAAAAAATTACTCGACTCTGTTCCCTAGTCTAAATGAAAATTCTGGTACAATAAGCATATTTAATTTCAGATAAAACAGTACACCAATATTTTGCTTAAACGTTTAAAATGAAATTCCATTGAACATCGTATTATACGTTTTCCAGCTTTTTTGGATTATATCGGAATTTGCTTTTGTTATTTTTATATTTAACGAATAATCTAGTATAAAGATTTTTTTTCTTATTTCTTTTCCCAGAATTCACGGACGAATCTAAATATATCTTTCGCAACGTTTGAACATTTGACGGATAAAAAGCGAATGGTGAGGTGAGGTATAAGGGTGGGTAGGACATGCTGACGTCACTCACTTAAGAATACTTAAACAGCTCAATCTGAGAGATGTGGTTGGACAAAAGAATGGCGACAAGCATAGAAAATCCAAGGAATCCTTGATCTCAAAGAATTTCAATAACCACTTTTATCCTTATTACGTTTAAGCACGTCGCTACAGGCTTACGTCACAAACCAAGAAAAATTGTACAATTCATTATTTCGTTCCAGAAACATGCCCATGCCTCTTGATTCGCCCCTTGAATGCTAGAAAGATGAAATGAAAAAAATACCAGAGGAAAAAAATCAGAATGTATTTCGATTTGTATATAATTGACAATGTTGTTTGCATCCTGTATTATTTGTTTGATTTTTCCAAAATCGTTCTATTTCCCAGTGGAAAATTTTTCATCCCCCCCCCCCCCTAACTTGATATTTCTGTCCACAGGTAAAATATGTGGCTGTCAAAACATCCTTGCTGTCAGGTTTTGACTTTAAATTTACCTATCATATCATTCATTCTATTTGACGTTACTGGCCAGTCGTAACACCAACGTCATTTTATTGGCTTTAGGGACTTTCAGAAACAGAAAAACCTGCGAATTCTACGACAGAATAATGTAAGGAATTATCTCATTCTTTCCGGTCTGAATCGAACCACTCTAAGAAAACGGAGCCACGTATCGTCTCGATACAAAGAAAACATATTATGGTCGAATAAAAACATCGGTTTCTTTACTTTATCTGGCCACAGGGCTTTATAGAATTCTCGTAAGAGAGACTCCTTCATAGACTTCAAAGATACAAAGAAAAGTACGTTTTAACGGCACGTTTCGAGTTCACCGTTCGTTTCATGAAAACGTTCATGTTCACCTGAATTACTTCCAGTGTCCATTCGCTGAGTTTGTTTTTATATAACGGTAAAAGATTGCAAAGATTTTTTTTTTAATTAAGGATACAGACAGACGTAATCGATAATCTCACGTAGTCAATGCTACATAGGATAAGTTATTAGAAATGGCGAATTGTTATATGGCTATCAGAATTTATTCTGTCGTTGGAATAACAGTCAGCAAGCGGTAGCGTACTGCTCGCGGACAAATCAATCGAACTGTAACAACTGTCACGCCTATAATGTAGAAAATGCATTATAATGTATTGCGAGATGTGAACGCGATTTGAATTGACGGTTCGCGGCGCGCGACGCGCGACGCTGTTCGGATTTATGGCGGACCGGGATTGCGTTCACCTATTTTAAATTGGTTTTCACAAGAACAACAGACTCTCGCTGAGTTAGCATAGAAAGCAGGCTGCATTTGACAGGGGATCCAGAGTTGGCGACTTTAATCGTAAAGTAACGTATGTATAGATATTGTTTAAAGTTATCATGCAATCACGTGCAAGCTATCTGAACATATTATATAAGACTATTTAGTACAAACGTATAAGCTGTAATTAGGTCTACCGGCCAAATGAAATAAACAGGCTAACATCAACTGATAAACCTAAACGAAACCTAATAAGATTTCGTAATAATAATAACCTACTGGATGTATCAAGCAGGTTGTACATTGAAAAGACGTGTATGCAAATGTATAACTATATAGAGACGTCGGTTGAAGCGAATCGAAAATCTGCCTTAGTAGCAGATTGTCTATCACTGGATCTTACAACCAAAGAAATTAGGTAGCAAGATATTTGTTTTTGACATATATATATACGATCCAACGTCGTAGACGTTATGGAACTTCTGAAACAGTGTCCCAGTGGGTATAACTCTGTTGCCAAGGATCCTCTTTGAAGTATTCGTCTTGGCTTCGTTTTATCAGAAAGTATGTGGCAAAGGATCTAATATCGCCAGGGCAATAGGTACACCTAGTCATGTGTGTGACGTGACGTACCGGGATCACATCTACATCCTCTGCCAGTAGAAATGCACCGAATACATACTGTCGAATTCCTCATGATCAAACGGGAGTTCTTCGAGAAGTGGAAGCTTTCGAGAAATATTTCCGGAAGACAACGCAGGATACCGTAAAATTCATCGTACGCGTCTCTTCCCTTTGGAGTCTGATCATCTCGCCTGTTTATCTGAGAAGAGCCGGAGAAAATGACTTGGTTCTTCTTCGTATCTCTTTACTTTACGCTATACATATCTATATGTATATACAGGGGTGGATAAGAGCATCGTGAGATTCCGTGAGATGTAAGCAGAAGAAATAAAGGAGAGGGGCGTAGAGCTAAGAGAAGGCAAATAATAAAGTATGAAATGCTCTTACCTGCCGATGTTGGAAACGTGATGGATGAGGAGTGAGTAGGAAGAGAGTCAGGTTGGTAGTAGTGGGAGGAAGACGTATTGTTCCTTCCAAGAGAAGGTAATGGAGCTCACGTGTCAGCTCGAGTTATGTCTCTCTTATGCGAAGAATGCGTTATATTTTTTCTTATATTAATATGAATATGGGTGCCGTCGATGGATGGGTGGGACGATAGCATATCCAGAATAGACATAAGGTGCTTCGGTACAGTACAAACATCAGTGTATACTTCAATACCAATTTTTGTGAATCACCAATAATGAATTCGCCTAAAAGGAAATCTCTGCTACACCGCATACTTGATACTTTTCAGGAATGGCAAATGTAAAGAAAATCAGTATATACCCCCATAGTATGCAGCGTGTCCCTTACGAAGGTAATTTAAATCAGATCGGACATAGTAGCAAAGCAGATGTAAATAAGGGATGTTTGATGGTTCATACGAGGTAAAAGAGCATAGGAACATAGTAGATAATGCGAGTGCCATGTAGAGTGCATTTCCAGCCGAATTGCAACCGCATTGTTGTGGCCAGTGGAAGCATCGCCATGCTAGAGAAGAGCGATTAAATAAAATGAATAAAATTGTGCTCTTTATGCGTGCTATGCCATTAAATACGAAATGTAACTGCATTGCGGAAACCTTCAAAGAATCCATTCAAAATGCCGTATATGCACCATGGTCTCTTAGGGTATAACAATATGTAAGAGTCGAGACCATATCAATGGACATATAGTTTAATATGTACATTCATAAGAGAACTCGAATCACACACCTCTGTGCTCCCACCTCATTTAGTAGCTATTGGAGCTGCCACTTCTAACGTAACAGTATTCTTATTAATAATACAGTCCGGCTGTCAATTCATAGCTAACGCGAGTTCCTGGGGTGGTTTGCCACGTCGAGCTAGAAGTGCCTACACTGCCCTTCTCTCTTCGCGGGCTGCCACTTACTTATTTAACTCTTATTTCACCCTCGACCGATAGGGTTGCTCCTCCTCTTTGGGCGTTCTCCGAAATGAGACTCGTACTCCGAGACTTGAAATATTAACTGGTTCGTTGCTTTTTGCCTCTCACCCTCATGCCTGACGTCCGGCAAGCTCTCAGCTCGAACTGTTCCCTTACTTCACGAACAAAACTTTCCCCTGGAGAAGTTGGCAATGTACCTCATTCGGAGCAGCCATACCTGTCAGAAGGTACCTGAGCAACCCCTGTACAGGTATCTCAATATTCCTTCTGCTTCTCGTCCGTGTTCCATTTCACCATTTGGGGGAGTGACTTTGGCCCGCTTAAGGGTGTGGCTGCACGTAGATGGCATGCCGGACCTAATCCTAAAAGTTACACCGTAAACGTGCCACGTGACTACTAAGGATGTTGAGTTAACGGGTTCTGGGCGGCTAACCCCTTGGCCTGCTTGCTACAGTCACGAGTTCACCCATGTGCCTCAACGTATGTATTTTGAGGCCTCTGCGCGTATACCCGAGTACTATGATAGTATTGGAGCTTGCTAGAGGCAGGAGGGATAGTTTAGGGGTGGCGATAGGGGTATGCTTAGTCGCGGCTTAGCATACACTCACAGCCACTCCCAAGTTTGCTCCGGTGCTGGGCAGTTAGGTAACTTAAAGTCAATCTTGAGTTATGCAAACGCTTATGTTTAGCAAAACGCTCGCTGCAGGCTCTATCTTAACTCAAGAACCTACGGAACTGAAACCCTATGTGTTACTCTGGGTCAACGTCCTCTAATTCAGGCAGAACGACTTAGAAATTCGGCTCTGTATACCTACGTCCTTTGATCGGTGCATCCAATATGGATTGATATAGTCATTGTACAAATCATGGATATTAAGTTGATGGTTTCATATGATTTGTTTTAGGGGGATGAAGGATATACACGGAAGATCTAAAGAGGATGAAAAGTTCAGTCGAAAAGGGCAAAAGGTCTTGCAAGTAGGGACGGTCCTAAGGGTCGTAAAAAGAGTAGTTCAAGGTTTTTCGAGGAACGAGTAATTCCCTTTCGGTAGCATTATCACTAGTGTCGGACGGTGCTTCCGGTTTTATTCTGTCCAAAGTCATCTTTTACCCAGCAGTGAAGTTCTTGGTGAACGTCGTCATAAACCTGCTGAGATGCAGTCAGTTTTTTGTTATTCCTTAACGGTCAGGAACAAGAGGATCGACCAACCGGATGACAATCAACTAAGTACCTACAGTTCTTGTTCCGTTAAAATGACGATGGCTTCATCAGTGTGCTCAAGAAATGTAGGATTCACGTGACTGCCACACTTTCCAAATGAAAAACTCTTACATATAAAACTTCCTTTAAAGAAAGATAGTCCTATGCACTCACAAAATATCGAGTATATACATAGCGTAAAACTGTAAAAGAAATCGTATTAGCTAGATCACATCTTATGAAACCGATCCATCTCGATCTGCAGTAACGTAACACACTCGGAGGGTGCCCGCGCATACCGTTATGCGAAGACTTATTAAATCGAGCTTTTATTGCCTTCCCATATTACATACACTATGCGCTACCCTACCATAATGAGAAACTTTTATGCTCGGGGACGTCCTAACGAAGCAGACCTCGTAAACGCACGCGGAGAATCTGCAGGGTTATGACCTAACGCGGGCTTCGAATTACGTTCCCGGTAATACATAATAGTGTCATACCCTTTGCTAATACGATGTTTTACGAACGCATACTTTTGCCCTTAGTTCCTTACTCAACTTTGTCTGATACGCTAATTCATATTTTTCGCTGATAAATGGCTTTGAGATTACAGTGAAATTATCATTCTAATTTTTTTTTTCAAGTAACTCCCACGCGTACTAGTGAAAGGTCAGAGTATACTGGGTAGAGTTAAAAAAAGATATGCAGGTATGAGTAATGTGTTGGGCATGTTTCCTCTGGTTGTAGTAAGTGCTATGGCATTCTAAGTCATTCGGTATTTCCAAAGGTCTAGTAGTAAAAAGCTAGTAAAAATGGTATGGGTTTAATGCTGTACGGTGGGGTACCGTGATAGGGTGCTACGTGTCTCATGAAAATCTTATGATCTTCGCTGCCTCCAATCTTCTTAGGCCGGCGAGGTATCTTGATGATGGAAGATATTAAAATGTGCTCTACAACTTTTTTTTTTACGGTTTCGATAACGTATACGTGTATCTGCAAATTCGTTACGTTTTCCGGCGCCGTATCGTCCAGCTATGCGTCTTACTCTTGTGTATTTTTGGCAGGCAAAAGTACTCTGGGGAACCGTAACATTTCCGATAATATTTTTCGACCCTTGTCTCATGTATTTTGATCCAACGAATCGCGAGGCCCTTCATACGAGTCGATAGCTCTCTCATGGATTTTACATTACAAACTGCCGTAGTGTCGGAGGTATATTTCCTAATATCTATGAAAAATATTCATCGAAATATATTTCAAACGTAAATTTTATAGATGAAATAATAAAACGTATAGAATTTTTTGAAGAAAAAAAAAAAAGAGAAAACTAATGAATTCAGTACTTTTGTGCATCATACAACGAAAATCGATCTAACATGTATAGTAGTTTTTCATTGTTTTAATTAAATTCCTATAAACAGTGTCAAATATTTTCTTGTAATCCGATTTGTCATCTAAGTCCGGAACCCTTTGATCTTCTTTCGTACAGCTTTCTCATAAAGAATGAGATCAGCGTGGAGGGATAACTGGAGTTCTCAGTCGATATTCCTCGAGCCATTCAAAAGTTGCACTTCTACGAGTCTCCGGAGATGCACTAAAAGTCTAGAGAGAATTTACGTACACTAATTTAAAGGAGTTGTCACGCGTTCTAGCCACCATTCAGAATCGTAACTTTGACAAATTGTTCGCTTCTCCGTCAGGTCGTTCTGATAATAAATGAAATGTTACATGGTACCTATAGACACATACCTATCGTTTAATGCACTATATAGGGTTTATATATATATATATATATATATATATATATATATAATATGTATCAAGTTATTCAGCCCAAACGCACCACCGAAAGTTAGCGTTTCCATTTGATTCTTACGGTAAAACTATATTCAAAGCCTATGCTTACACGTATACCAGTTATGAGTAGCTTCGGGTACAGAGTCTCGTACAGCTGCTGCCTGTACCGCCGGTTGCCTGTACTTGGCGCGAGAACTCGACCAAGTCTCTTGATTCAGGTGATAGGTTTGGGTTGAATAATCGGGTATATATATATTTATATATATATATAAATAGAATAATGTGGAAAATATGTAAAAAGAGAGTGATAGAGAGTGCGAGAAGTATAGAGAGAGAAGTCAGTGCAGGAAATTGTTTCGCAAATCGTCGAGTAGCACTTTCATCGTATAAAATCGATAGTGCGTTACCATGGACCCCATGATAAATAGCATTCGGCATTAATGGCCAAGCCATGTGACAAAATCAATTCAAGTGACATTACATTTTGTGTTTTTTTTTGTATGTATTAGTTTCTCCTATATTTGCTTTTGGTAAAGCCTCAAAATTCCTTACGAGTGAGCTCGATACAATTATAGCCTATTTGCTACAACTGGATTTACACATTTCATTGTAACAAGGTACGTTTTTATACGATAAGACATTTCACTTTTTACGTAATTCATGCTTAAATGCTAAAGATAACCTTATCTTGGATTATATTGACATTAGGCTTTATATATGCTTTAAGTAATATTTAAAAAGCAATTTTGCACGATAATTACGGCTTTTACATTTAGAAATACATTATCTGTTTTTATTTCGCGTGAACTGGTGGTTGGGTTAGTTGCGAATAAGGAAGTGCATCTTCAAGGGATCTTGAAAGGGTCTTCAGCTAATACGATACCTATTCAGTGCTGGTTGCTGAGTGGAGATACTGGGAGTAATTAGCTTGGAGAAGCTAGAAGTAAGCAGTGGAGTATATAATAGTGCAACTCAGTTGTAACTTTCACGCCTAAGTGACGACGTTTGCCAAATGAGACTGAGAGGAGGATTAAATAGTTGATTCATAATATAATAGAGAGTAAATGACTGGAAAGTACAGTAAATGTAGCTTTTACGATTCTCTATGCATTACAGCGAAGTCATTTAACACGTTGAAAATATCAGACCTAGCTTGACTCGTCTGTCCTCTTTTTGCCGGACTAAAATTTTCGCTATTGGATAAACATCTCGACAAAATGTTACATAACATGACTGAATTATAAAAAATTATTACGCGTAGAACATTTCTCTCACTCCCGGTTATCCGTGTGACCCTAGGACGTAGGAAGTTATCATCAGCCGAATTTTATACATTTTTATTGAATTTTGTAGCGTCGGTCACTGATGATCGACACGGTATTCGACCTGTTAAAATTTCATACGGCGCCGTTATTTTTTGTTAAAACTTCTCCACTAGACAGATTTTTATTAGACTTCTAAAGCAGCATTAATTTATGCAATAAAATCCCGTGGGAAATTTTCAAAATCTGTGAAATGATTATTTTATAGCTTTGCAAATATAGTATGTCTGTAGCTATATGAGAGCGATGAAGACTATCGATTTTACTGTCATTATTCCAGCGGGTACTTCATATCATTACGACTTTATTTCGCTCATCTTCTTCTTCTTCTTCCTCTTCTTCTTCTTCTTCTTCTTCCTCTTCTTCTTCTTCTTCCTCTTCTTCTTCTTCTTCTTCTGCTCTTCTAATCCTCTTTAATTATTCTCCATTATCATCCAATCACTCGAGCGCACTTACTTCTGCCCTGGCCATTAACTATCTACTGCTATTCTATCTGTAGTGCTTTCAAGATAGGAAAGGCCAGGGAAGAAAGTGGCTGAAGTAAAGAAAGAACATCGCCTGGACGAAAGTTTACTTCTAAGATTCCAACTGAGTCCATTCGGCTTTTGTTTTTCAATTTTTTTTTGAATGGATTATTCGTACGATATCGAAGTATAGATACGATTGGAGAAGCAAGGCTGGAATTTAATGTGAATTTTTCGAAATTTCTCTTTGCTTTCGGGAAACTGGTGTACAATAAGTATCTTCGAAGTTTTCCGTGCAATTATTCTACATTAACTGGCACATCGTCGCTACCATAACATTAGCCACCCCTTTGCATTATTCATGCTACGTTACTGTGCTATTAGCATCGCGTTACAGTCTTTGGCAGATGGCGTTGCTTAATTTGACACTTGACAGTCTAGAAATTTAGTCGTACATAGATTTCACATTACGATGTTTTGTTAGCTTTTATCCGATTAAAGAAAATGGATTTTTAAGAAAACAAAGCACATGAATACATGTCGAATAAGATATAATTAAACAAAAATCCTGATAATCAGACATAATTATTGAATCTTTTTATTCTTCTACTGTAACGTCCATTAATTAGTTTGCTAATTACCTCTCTTAATCAATCCTCTACATACAGTCCTGCATCAAATTCGCTAATTACCATACCGTCACAGTTTCGTTGCCTATTGTTTTTTAAATAATTATCTCCAATACACGTTCACGATCAATTATAAATTCACACATATAAAACTAATTATATAGTACTATTAAATATCTTTTCCAATTATCCAGTGACAAATTATATTTTATAGTCAATTGGTCGTTATATTCTGGTATAGATATTTGATTTCTCGCGCTGTATAATAATATGTAAATTGTCTCGAATAAATGTATAAGATCGGATCATATTCAGTTCAGATATCACAGCATCATGAGACTAGATTTGAGGTTATGTTTCATCCGCAAGAGAGTTTCTACGTCGAGAGACAATTTCTGTGGTGTAGATGCTCAAGCTAGTAATTAACTGAGGCTATAGTATCATCTTTTGTAAGAAGAAGAAAAGCGACACAGATGCTTTCTAAGTGTCCCAATGAGTAGACAGTGACACGATCATAAATCATGAATCACGCCCAGAGAAGCGTGGGCTTCAAAAAGCTCAGCAGCACTTTGAGACTGTTGGGGCGGGACGAGGAGGATTGGGTGAGGGGGGCGGGTGAATCCTTGGAAAAAGAGAGAAAACGTTGACTCATTCCCCACGTTTTGAGAGGAGAACTCGTAAAAGGGCACTTTAAATCATGACAAACCGATATTTATTGAAATATTTCGCCAGTCATCCCCCCTCTGACATTTCGAGAGCGGTTTAATTCAATATCACGCAAATATTGACGGGTGGGCATATGGTATTACACTGGACGAAAAAACTTATTGCAAAGAACAGTCGAACCAGAATACATATAGATTTCAATGGAATTCGATACGATTAATTGGATGAAAAATTGTATGAAAAATGTTGCGTAAACAGTAGTAGAACAGAAATATTCTGTGGTAAGATTGTAAGTCACTTGACTATTATTCTTTAACTCTATTAAATAACTTCCTCTTTCAATGATAGAATAAGGAAGTTACCTATCGATGCCAGGAAGAAATTCGTTAGCGGTGATTGATTTAGCTTCGGAGACTGTAAAGGAAAGGGAAACAATCGGAAAGAACAAATAGGTCTTTGCTTAAAGATAATCTACCATTGGCAGACTAGTAACTTTGACTCTTGAAGCGATTACTCGATCAGAGCTACAGCGGCTAGTAAAAATATGTCGAGAAGTTTATTCGTGAGATAACTTTTATTTTCGTGGTACTTGACAGTATCACGGTGTAGAGTATAAAAGTTACAAAGAGTATAACATAGGTGTACGTAGTGTGTCCAGTAAAAGTATCAGAGAGGTTGGTTCTACACTCACTCAACTGCCAAGAGTTTCTGTTCCTTGACAAACTTGGCAGGAACTCGTTTGAACGTCACAACCAGCCGAAGAAGCTACCGTGTGAGTTTTCAACAGTTTTTCCAACAGGTTTCTACTGATCCTACAATGCGATAAGATGCGTGGGAGGACGCACCAGAAAACCTTAAAGGAAACAAAGAGAAAAGGTGCTGGGACGCTTGTCACGTGGATTCCTCGTAAGGGTAGTTTGCGGTAGAGAGTGAGTGGAGGACGAAGAGTTTCGGGAGGGAGGAATCAGGTTAGGTTGGAATAAAGAAAGGGAAAAAGGACGGAAGATAATGGTACGACAGTGATGCAGAGAACGTGTAAGCCGCGAATGCAATTTAAAGTTGCGTTTGGAAACGTTAACTGTCGTCTCTACAAAGTTAGCCTGAAGAACGCCCCGGAGGGATGTTGGTACTTGCGGAATACCAATTTCCCTGAGGCACGTTTCATTTTCGGCGCCGCTGAAAAGAATTCGGTTCTGGGATGTATTCGGAAAAAGCTGGATCAGCTGCGAGCTGTAAGCAATGGCGAATTTTGTGCGCGTCTACGCGCCCGGCTTGCCTCGGGCATACCGGAGGCAATCGGCGCAGTCGGCCGAAAGCTTCATGGAGATTAATATCATTTTTAGGACCACTCTTTCCGCTGCCCAATGCAAATTCATAAAGCAGAATCGTCCGAGCCTCTGCCGGTTAGGCACTTTTGATAATATCATTTCGGGTGCGCTCGTGAGCGCGGACTGTAAAGTGTTAAAGCAGGATCTAATTAAATTTCTACATTATTGCATGGCTCGATGTTCCTCTCATTTGTTGAGTTTTAATCTGGCAAAGTAATATCTTAGGCTACATTAGGCCTTACCCTCTCCGACACAGAAGATGAGCTCCTCGCGTTCCTTACTAACTTTACTTACTTCCTCTTCTTGTTCAAGCTTTCCTTCTTTCCAAGATGTCTCCCTGCCTCGTTGCTTGCCTCTGCCTTCTGGATAATCAATGATTCAACTTGCCAATTACCGAGGCGCCTCGAAAAACACCCTCTCCCTATTCTAAAATATTCAGAAACCGTGCCCTCCTTTCAATTCTTTGCCCTACCTTCGACCGTGAGCCCTTGCTTTTACATCGACTGCTGCCACGCACATTCTTGTTAGCTCCGCTTACATACGAATTTTTTTAAAAGAACTAAAGTAGAAGGGAGTATTAAAGAATGAGTAAGAAAACGAGAAAAGGAGGCAGGAATTAAGCGTATTAAATTAACGAGTGGAAAACCTAAGATTTATAAAGGATGAGTTCTTTCTTTATACAGGGTGACAAACAAAATGTTAAGGAATCTAAAAATTCATGATTTCTAAACAAAGCAAGTAAATTAAATAAAAATAACGGTGGTTTATTCGAAAAAAGATACGGTTTTATTTCCACCTAGTCTATCTTTTTGACAAGGAACATCTATATACGTTATTATGAGAAAAATAGAAAATTTCGAAAATCGCGTAATCGATGTTTCTCATTTATTTGAAGATTTTCAAACATTCGTGTTGTAGTCTTGCAGAACTCTTCTCGTTTCTACGTAGTAACCTCCGTTAAGAGTTGATAGGTCGTTATTTTGAATGGATACAGTTTTAAAAAATGGTGTATGATAAGTCTTAATGATTCCCCTTGTTTATTTCCCAAATTTGAACCGCTATACGAATAGAAGAATTTGGATTTTTTTAATTTGTTGAACGTAATTCTATATGGTACTACACTTTTTCAAAACATACACCTGAGATACATCGATTTAGTCTCCTCTACATTTTCTTTGTCACCTTGTACTTCTCAGCAGCATGTATGTTATAAGCTTTTTTCTTTTAAGGTTGAAAAACTTTCTTACACGCAAACCCCTTTCGCGTATCTATTCGAGCATTTTACTTTAGTTTCTCAAGGTTTTTTTCTTTTTCCTTACGGTTTCGGTGTCGCTTCTTGTTTTTATATGACAACGGCACACGTCAGTGTGCGGGGTTGGAAAGTGTCGCAAGTAAGAAGATTCCAGCGAAAGATACGAAAGAAAGAGACACAGGCGAAGGATCGTCAACGAACAAAGAAAGGGAAACTGGGTTTGAGACACGAAGAGAAAATAAAGACAAGGAAGAGCAAAGTTGAAACCCTAGAGTGTGGTCATAGGGGTGTCAGATCTTTGTTTCTGAAATAAAAATTCACTTCTTGTTGGAACTCACGTATTATTTCTTCCCGAGAAATTCTACCCTTATATTATTCATGTATACATCAATGGATATTATAACTCCACTACAGTATCTCAATACTTCTATTTTTTATATTTCATTTTTTCTCCAATAATCCTTACTTTCTACACCCACCAAGATTTCAATATCAAAACGAAACTTTGATAAATCGTTATTTTTTTCTAATCCTAATTTTTTAATAAAATTATTCACATTCTACAGACATTCTAGCTAGTATCGCTAATAATCCCATTTTATTCACTTATGCCAAATCCACTACATCTAAATTTTTAAATCTCAACAGAACCACAAAAAAACCTCAAACAAACCCAGACTAACTGGCCAATCTGTTTTTCCGTTTCAGTGCCGTGTATCTCGGTCACAGCGCCGCATTTCGTGTATCTTTTCACCGCTCTCTCTTGGAAACCCTCACATTATAAATCTAATACAAAGCGTAGTGCACCACCCCGCATACGACACATACAATTCACGCAACAAAGTACAGCTATACGTCTTGTCGTCGGGGGTCTCTTCTCTGCAAGAAAAGAGAAGAAAGTATTGGATAGGTTAAGGGAAAAGAAAGAAAGAAAAAAGAAATAGAAAGGAAGAGAGAATCATAGAATTCCATGACAAGTGCCATTACACCATTAAACCACATCGAGTGTCTCATTGTGTTTGCTGTGATTGCTGTACTTCGTAAACCATAGGAAATAAATAAGGTAAGTAAAAAGGTATTTTCAGATATAATGATAAATAGTTTGAGTTAGACCTTATGGGGATATAAATAATTTGATCAGTTTTCGATTCCTCGTGATTTTCATGAGACATTACGTGGGGCTTAATCTCTTATATAACTTTCATCGTAATATACTCTTCTTTTCCGAACGATCGCATCCTCGTACACACTCCTAGTTAACCTCTGTCGTCAATATACTGAGTTTGGTAATAGGAGAACTTGAGAAACTTGCTTAAATACCGTGAGAGTTAAGGGTAGAACATTACGGGGCAATACTCGGAGTATGGTTAGCAGAGTAATTACTTCTACCCCTTTTAACATACAGGACACACGTAAGTCTTAACATATGATGTGTTTGTGAAGGGGTTGCATATTTGTATTGAGGGTGGTATGGAAGAATGAAGTCAAATTATGGATTTATTTATGGAGCGGTTTACCGTGAGCGCCTTTAATAAAAGCATTTCGTATTACGTGTGAGGGATGATTTTTGTGGTTAACAAAAATTTTTCATTTATTTTTTTGTATTGCCGCTAACGATTTCTCTTAGGGATATATTTTTGGTGTGATTGCGTTCAAGCTAAACTACTAAAGCAGTGGATGGAACAAAGTTCCTTCTTGCATCCCTTCACGCCAAGGGTCTAACGCGGTCATCATTGTCAAAAAAACCCACCCTTTCGTACTTCCATGGTTCTTCCAGTATTTTTTTGCCATCCGGTAGGTCTACGAAATTTTTTACTGTTTATAATAGCGATCTGACATCGTGTACGATTAAAGGTAACACGTGTTTTTCGTT
Organism: Hartigia nigra; assembly: GCA_031001745.1. Lineage (NCBI taxonomy): Eukaryota > Metazoa > Arthropoda > Insecta > Hymenoptera > Cephidae > Hartigia > Hartigia nigra. Next base: position 482,073 of record JARPRG010000064.1, on the reverse strand, counting down.
GGACCTTGACGTACCGCTTTATAGTTACTCTCCACTCATACGCGCTCTAATGGCAGCCAGAGAAAAAGGGCACAGACAAAAGAATAAAGCGATTACGATACACTCCATTGAGAGGTACCTATCTAAAAGTTAGAAAATGCTTCACCGTAGTGATACGATTCCAAATCCCCCCATCGGCATAAAATCGAAAGGACTTTTTCAAAATTTAACGAGACGATTTTATAGATAACATACAGTTATATTTATAGGATCCAAAAGCTAGAGTTGATCCGTTCATTCATTCGCAATAGCAAGACGTCCAACATAAATGGCACTTTATTATCCGTTTTAGGAACCCGATGGTCCCCATATTAAAGCGTCACGCCTTATTTATAGGATGCCCAACTGTCTTTTGTGCTGCGTAAAAGTCTGAAATTTCGTTAAATATTTCATCGTAAAGAGCGACGTAATATTAGTGGGCGAACTTGGCTTGCAACAGAATTAGCATTTTTTCGATGCTATTGACATGCGTGGCTAATATCAGCTGGGAGAAGACACATTAGAAGATGAAGGTCGTATTTGTTCTTAGGGCTAAAAAATTGAGATGTAGGCATAACAAGTTTGTCTTATAGGTGAAAACTATGCAAGTTTAAGATCTTCCATATATAAATTCTATATATATATATATGGAATTCACGATACCCCGTTACTATATGGGGTATCGTAAATATTGTGAGAGTTTTAGTGGAGTGGAACCCAAAAAGCTCGCCTACCTTATTCGGGGGGCCTCGGGCCCTATCGCCTCCTCTCGATCCCTCCTCGGGTCACTCTCCCTTCACTTCCGTTCGCACTCTCCCTCTTTCACTCTCTCTCTCTCATACACTCTCTTCCTCTCTCACTTTCCGATGCTGCCACTTCCGTCTCTTAGTCCTTATCACTATTCAAATTCACTATCACTCCCGCTACCTCCGGAGGTTCCTTCCAAACTACCTGGGTCCCTGGCCGCTCGGGCATTTCCGTCTCCCTTCGGGTGGTTTCGGCAGATCACGAGTCGGCCCAGGTCCCTTCGGGCGGTCGGGGCTGTGACGAGGTGGGGCGCCTCGTCACAATATATATAATTCATTCTCTCATTTCTATAATTAATTTCTTAATTTCTTATTTTTATTTCTGGAACACACGCAGCAAAATTTTCATTAAACCGTACCTTAAACAAAATATTGCATATAACCTTTTTGTATTTTCATATCCGCGAAAATACCGCATTGTCCAATCCTCAAGACTCCTTGTCAAAGAATGGTATTTAAAAAACGACCATCCTAGCGAGGATGACTTGTCGAGGACATCCTTGACCTGTAATCTTGGGTCTCCGGCCAAATTGCGTAAAAAACATTGCTTGACGAATTGTTTGGTTCTGTGGTTCCAGGCCAACCAAAGAGGATCTTTCTCTCCTATTTTTAGATCGAGAAAGTGGCCGTATTCTTAGCGAATGGGATGAAGGATAGCTAATAGGGGATATAGGTTGGTGGATAAGAAACAGAGAATACCCGGCAAAGAAAGGCCGAAGAGGATTATGACATAAGTCAGTGACAGGAACAAGACTCTACTAATATCATCCGCCATAAACTTTTTTCGCATTAGGTTCTTGGAAAAGAAACGAATGTTTATTTCACAGCCTTCTTATTCCACGTCAATTGTCAGGATTATCATATTATATTGTATATAGAATATTATATTGTATATAGAATATAACTCTGACGATCGTCTAGCACTTAGAAGTTCTCAGATACATGGTATTCCACGAGAAGGAAAGAGGAGAAGCAAGAAAAAGAAAAATGAATTTACGAAATATTGATGATACTAAAGCGATATAAACGTAGGTTATTAATGATAATTATTTCGTGGACTTTCAGATTGAGTGGCTCTCTGTACAGAGAGACTCTTTTGCGTTCGTAATGACGTCACCGAAGCCATTCTGTAACAACTCCTTTCAAAAATTTTCAGATCGCGAAGCTTAAAGTACATTTGCATATTCATCGAAAAGTTCCCGTTCATTTTTCAATTTCCGCGCGTAAGCGAGCTTCAATTCCCGTACCGGAATAAGATCGACAGCTCATACTTTTCTCATAAGTGCTTAAATAAGCTACAAGAGGGAACGAAAGATAGATAAACTTTTAAGCCATCGTGCCCACATCACTGGACCAGATATCTACTTTACAAAGCACAAAACTTCTAATCGGGAGTATCGCTCGCAGCTTATGTACATGCATTGCTGTAAAGTCAGGCTAGTCTCATCATGCATAATTACTAATGGGACAAAAGTAAAAAGGAGATTAGCGGATGGTATTACGTTAATGCATTATTAAGCAGCTTTGTATTAAACAGTCCTAGTATCCTGAATGTGCTGCAGTGTAGCAAGGCAGTATCGTTGTTTAGAAATCTGCCGATCATTGCGGTTGCCTCTTAATCTTTTATTACAGTGAAGTAAAAGGACTTGTTCAGAATATGGAAAATGAATGTACGACCGTTCAACGTCACGTTCAACTAACAGGAGCCTTCGTCCTCCACGAATTGAAATTCGTATTCATTATCTGCCCGACGAATTCTACGAGCTCTACTAAGGGAAGCGCTGTGTCATTTTTTTGTACCTAAATCTTCTCTTGTTTTCCTTGTAAACCCAGAGCTCACGCTGGGGTTAAAAGTCCGTCGACGAACTGGACTGACCTTCCTAAATGCATTCGGATCAACGTATGCGTATACGTAGCCCACGAAACCAGCTCTATTGTTCTAGTCCCTTGTCACTCTTCGGGCTATCCCTTGATACTTGTGGGAAAAGAACAAATGTCTTTGACGAACGTTCCAAACGAAGGAATAATCCCCTGGGTTTTGTTTTCCGGTTCACTCACGTTGGATGCGTACAAACAAGCACGAAATAGTAGAATATCACAATTTTTAGGAACGCTATACAAAGTCTTCATACAATATTAAAAGAACAGAAAAATTGTCATAAAATCAGGAATCGTCATTTTGCAATTATTAAGCATAAAAGTCATCCCTCTTGCCTATTTGCTCGAAAGCGAACAAAATGGCAAGAAAGGAAGCTTCTTCCACGCGTTACCACAGAAACTAGCTCAAAACTGCTTATCCTCGGTTTATCGTAGCAACTCGAACATTTTAATCCGGAGTAAACTCGACCCGAGGGACTCGTACTCGTCCTCCTCGTAGCCGCAGGACGTGCGCCGGTGTCGTACCATGCGTTCCAGGACCCGGACACGTTTGTGCCTTCAAGGGTGACCCTAGACATATATATACTTGGACAGCATTACTGGATTAACGGGGAGGTCTCGTGGCTGTAAAGGACTTGGATATTCTCTACGTATCCTCAAGTATGCGTGCGTATATATATATATATATACGTGCATATGTTTTTCTTTTTCTATTCTCGTCATACAAAAATGAAGTAAGGATCTGGACGAGGGGTATGGAGAGGTAAAACTGGGGGGTTGAGTTGAAGTCCTAAAGAATTTTACGAGTGAGGTGGATCCAAGTAACGTACAAGAATGGACGATTAAATCGTTAACTGAACTTGGTCAGCTTTTCGTACGCGCTAAACAACTACAGCTACCTTCACGCGTCAGTTTCCTGTCGACTGGGTCGGTCGGTCTTTTTCCTCAGATTTATACGTATCGCATTGTTTCCGTTCAGCGGCGTATCGATTCGCCCCTCCCCCCTGCCCTTTCCCTCTTCGCCCCTTCCCCTGTATAAGCGTGGTGCAAGTGTGATAAAGTCAGCACGCATGGTAACCCCGTGTGAGTGTGATAAATTAGTCGGGCCTTCATAAACATTTCACAGCTGTTGCCGACACCCTGGGACCACCCATGCCTCTCTCCCTCAGCCCCAACACCACTCTTTAGTTTTCTCTCTCTCTCTCTCGCTTTCTCTCTCCTGATACTCACCTTCTACTCTTGTACGAGAGAGCCAGGTAGGTACTCGATACTTTATGGCGTCGGAGTTCTGCGGTTTGACCAGTGCCAGTGAATTTTTCCGTTTATTTTATGGACCGAGCAACTGAATTTCTAACGGCATGAGCAACGCGCTCGTGATTTATGTATCGATAGGATAGAACATTGCGGGTGCCGCGCGTCATAGCGTATCTATAATTTCTGTCGAAAGAAAATATCGCATTTATTTCAGAGTGATAGAAAGAGAGAGAGAGAGAAATTGTGTAAATACGTAAAAGTCCCTTTTACTCGACGACTCCTACTATCTTTGTTCACCAAACGCAAATCCCTCATGTATTCATCACTTACTTTACGAATCGAATAGGTACTCATTCGAATAATTTAACTGTTACAATGGAGGGCTTTTATATCCTTTGAAAATTTCTCAGCTTTAATATAATCCCCCCACTCATCCTTTTCACTGTTTCATTCAAAAACTTATCGGATTTCGATATTTGTTATAGTGAGACAGAAAGCTTCTGTATTAATGTAAGCAACTTGACGGATATAGGCATATTGTGAAGCTATAAAAGATTTTGGTACAAATAAAGAAAATAAACATTTTATAAAGACACCATCAACATACTTGAATAAAATCGGATTAATTCCCAAGATTGAGTTTTACAGAGGAATTGCAGCGTTGAGAAGTTTGCATAAGAATGAAGTCTTAATTTCAGTAGCAAATCACTGGCAATGAAACAGCGAAGGGACGACAAAATATTCTGCAAAGCAAAAGCATTTAGAATAGCGATAAAAAGAGGAGCCATTGAGAGGTGCTGGGTTTGACCTGACAAAATCAAGAAAAAATCACTAGGGATTCCCGTTCATTTTTGTTATTTCAGCAAAAATATTTTCTCCCTCTTTCAGGAAACTCGTCTCCAATCACAAAATGGACTTTTTTCTTTATTAAGTCTTTTCGTATAGCCTTACTTACAGAACTTGTTCTTACAGCCCTTTTATAAGTATGATAATATATTCTAGCATAGTCACGTCAACCTCTCACCTGCTCAATGTCTATATAATACATTGATTGACATAATCATCCGAAATTAATTCCGATGATGGTATATCGCCAAACTGATTTTCTTAGACAAATATTTATAATGCGAAAACCCACGTATGGTTTTGGGATAACCGTAATATAAACAGTGTTCTTAAACCTGTATATTCCGGTCCGGAGTCGCCACATCCTGCCGAGATACTGCCGGACATAACCAACCCTTTTCCTCTTCATGTACATACCAAAATAATCCAGGGGAATGTAATCTACGTGATATTAAATTTAGTTTGCTCGAGCCGGATGGGTAACTCCAAAATACGAACGAACCAAGCGTTAACTTAAACCTTATCGTTAAGCTTCATGATTAATTATCCCATGCGTGTGACCAAATGGACTTGCTTATTGAGAGTATTGCGAAGGTGGAATTATCCTCTATGGGCAAAGCTTGACTTGTTAGTACCTAAAATATCTCACTGGGATAATTTACCCCCTGTATATATTCCAGGTTCTAGGTTTGAAAAACGTCAACGACAGTTTTTGTATACCAATGCATCTAAAATCTTATTTATTTTGCGAGTTTATATTGATTTTTTTATAACTTTTATGTTGTTATCTATGTTTAGATAATTTCCTTAAAAACCACGCAGTCATAACATATTTTGTGGTCGGAGGGTGCTGGAGAAAGCCTTAATATATTCTTTGAGTATTTTTTGCTGTTTCAATTGTACCTGGTTTTCTTTTCTTCCACCCCCTGTTTCCGTCTCAAATTTGGAAGCTCGTATCAAAGTTACCCCTGCTGTCGAAGAGAAGTCCTTTCAAGAATCTACGGGAAAGTTCTTAAGCATGGGTAAGAGACAGGTATACAAAGAGAAAGCAAGCTGGCCGCGTTAAGAAAAGTTGTCGATGCTTTTAGAAGATTAATTTGTGCCCGGGTCTCGTTTCAAGACGAGATAAAAATACATGTGCTAGCTCTTTTTCTTTCCTACTTTAAGGATATCGCGAAATAATGAAGAGAAAGATCAAAATGGCATTTTAAACTTAGATGAGTTATTTATATGTATACACGTACATGCCAAAAGTACAGTCTAATAATTCATCGTATACCGGGTCAACCGATTCACAACGTATTACGCCATTAAATATTAATTTCTAACCTCAAAGTTACAATTTTCTTTTAAAAGCATAGTAGGTGAAATACATAAGACGTACATACATATATAGCCAGTTAGGCAGATGTAAGCATCCAGTAATATATGCTACCATTGAGCTACGCCTTCTGCCATCAAGTTTAAACTATCACAACCCCCTAACAACGGACCCAATGATTTAGAGGGAACTGCCAGAAGATCTAAGTAACAAGATTCTACGCAAGGGGTGTCGTTAGCTAAAATTGGTAGCCCGTCATTTGAATTCACGTCTATCCATCAAGCCTTGAATTTGGTTCTCTCAGTTCTCAAGATATGGCCCCTACCTTGGATCATTGTTCTCATAAGGAACCTGACTTACGTACTTATCACCACTGTCCCGAAACGGTACCTTGGTGGCCGATAATGGCGACGCTGCGGTGCCCTGTGAGTATACTAAAGTGACCAGAGTTATGCTGACCTCGCAGACGGTTACATACCTGAAACTGCCCACTTACGAAGGATCGTCTTAACGGTTCTTGGATATTCCCATAGGACGGCATATTCTGAACTTTGTCGGTCTAACATTTCCCTGTATATTTCTTGAGAACTTGGCCATAAAATAGAGACCTGAGTGATGTGTAAACTCATGTTTGAAAACGTTAACTTTTTCCATCTAGACAACCGATAAGATCAACGATCTACTTTACCGACTGTGGTAGACACGCGGAGTGTTAAAGTTGACGAATGTGCAAAACTGCTAAACAAACGTCGTTCGATACTGTAATGTTTTTTCGCTGTACCATTAAGGGATTAATGGAAATAAAGAGCATTGCTTAAAATCACTTCGTAATATCTTTAACCGGTGGAGCGTTCTCCCGAGGCAAGCAGCTTGCGAGGACAAAGGGTGAGACCTCGTTGCTATTGACTCAGCGTTTAGCGGGAATTTCAAGCTTGAATAATATTATTCGAGTTAATTGGACTCATAAGGGTTGTGTATTGATACGAAGAGATAAAGGGGATGTGTCGAGAAGGTTCATATAGCTGTAAAAGTGTTCTGTACTCTTAGCAAAAATCCTATAAATATGTCGAGGACAAATTTGACTTAGGCATAATTTCACAAACTCTCTATAAAATCTTATTACCTGATATTCATTAATTTTGTAACTAATCCTATTACGAAATACTGAATTTATCTTAAGATATAAATATTTCAAGATGTAAGATTAGAAATGATTCGTTTAATATAAAATGACTTTTTATATAAAATAACTAAATTTAATATTGATATTGTTGGATCCAATGCATTTTAAATACCTTGCATTTTAATGCATTGAGAATTTACAAGTGTAGTATACACGGAAAAAAAGTTTTGGCATTACAGCTGTATCAAATATTGCTAATAATAGAACTGTACATTAACCAAACTGAATTGCTATATATTGGATACGTATCTCTATATTTACTACATTGTACTCTTATATTAATAATATTAAGCTATCATTTCGGATATCGTTATTCCGCCTATACGCACCAGTCTGTGGAATTAAGCTACAGTAGCTATACTTTTGTAGTTACTACAGTTACTATACACCTATTGGAGTTACCTTGAAATCAATTCATCGATTGATATATAAATTTGATACTATTGTGGAAATGGATCAGTGGGTGTAACGACAAACTAACTCTGTTCGGTTTGGAAAAGTGAGAATCTATTTTTAAAAGTAAGTTGATGCATTTATTACTGATTTAATAACTGATAAATGCATGTCAATATTTGCCAAAGAAATAATTTCCTCTTTCAGTTTTTCTGTCATAGCTAAACCAACGAACCAAACAATTCAATAACACTGATATCGATACAGTATAGCTGGCATTAGCTAGCACTACTCAAACTTTTGTTTCCATGTAAAGTATATAGTTACGTCTAAGGTGTGAGACTCGATCACGCTTAAGTTCTCATTAAATTTCATATAACCTACTAAACATCGAACTTCCAATTGGCAGCTGTATTAACTTCAAACCACTCCCTTTTCAACGTCCAAGATTGCTACCACCACAGCCCTATTAATACCGACATACAAGTTTACGTAACCTCGACTAAACCATTTTACGAGATCCCAATGTCCCTAAGCGTTACGAATTTGGTGACAGTTAATTAATAATACTGGAGTTCCAGTGAGGCTACACAAATGACCATATTAATTCCATTAGCAGCTCTCTACCCTAATTCTATATCAGACTACCCTTTCGAACCGGCTATAGTGAGCAACTGAGTAACAAGTAACCGAACAAGTTTCCTTTATGAGTTGTACGAAATTAATCTCATTCCATTTGTACGTATATGGCTGGGGCTCGTATTGTACGTATATATACTTGTACGTATATATATATATATATATATATGTAGCGACAAGAATCCACGATGGTGACTACGTGATATTATTCATGATAAAAATCACCTTTGCCTTGGTTGTCAGTGGTGGTATGATAAAAGGAAGAGAGAGAAAAAAATAGCACGAGAGGACGGAGAAGACGAAAAGCGAAGAATGGTACGTGCCGACTGTACATGGTACTTTGCATCATTCGGAGAGTCTAGATATTTGGCCAGAATGCCGAAGAAGCCGTCTTATCATTCACCAAGCCACGTGTCTAAGACTCACGTAGCCAAGGCGCACGTAACGTATGCGATTACGTTACGATGACGAGTACATGCTAGTGCAGCAGCGGCAGTGGCAGCACTACACTGGCATGCACATACCTATGGACTTATGTGAGAAGGTACGACGACTGCGGCGTGGAAGGATGCTGAGAAGATGAGTGATGTGACCCGGTTTATGGGCCGTCCAGTAGCTGGCAAAATCCGAGGACGGAAATAGTCGTCGGCGTCGAGACGCTCGGTGAAAATTGTAGCGGTGCCCCGAGGATTTGACTAGAGGCTTGTCGATGTCACGCAAAGTTTTCTACGGTTAATTCTAAACTGTCTTAGATAATCTTGAGAATTTTGAAAGGAACGTCAAACGCTTATGAAAACGTACCATAAGCTTAGTCAAGTTTTGAATACTTGCCTAATCAAATTCACTAAGATTTAATATACGTGTATTTTTATTACGTTGCTGATACATGAAAACGTTCTTACGAATCGTATGATGCGGGCGGTGCTTTGTTTTTACCAATGGTATGTGATTTTCACGAATTTAAATAATTCCACCTTTACGTGAAAGGAGTTGCTGGAAAATTCACCTGGCGCGAAAATGAATCCTTGGCGACTTCTATGAAAAGTTCCTGCCGCGCGATTCGATAAAGCGGGTTGCGCCCTGGATAGTAAATCCATCTGTAAAGTTCGAGGCGTGCCACCCCATTTCAATACTATTCGCCAGGCGCGAGCACAATAACAAGTGTACTTTCGAGCGTGTCGAGCAAGAAAGTCTCTTCTCTTATACTCAATCTTGGCAACTTTTCTTGCAAGAGAGAGAAAGAGAGAGAGAAAGAGAGTTGTCTAAACTGTGTGGATATCGCGGGGTTATAAAAGTTCCAGGAGAAGAAGGAAAAGACAGTATGAAAGCCGTGAGTGCAAAGTTATCAAAAATCGTTACGGAGTTGGTCGAGCGCGATGCGTAAATAAAAAATGAAGAAAAAACAAAAAAAAAACAAAATAAAAATAGTTAAACTTTCTTTTCATTCGATATAATTAAGTAAATCGGCCTTTTAAATGTCAGCGTGATAGCTGATGTATTTTTATTGATCAAATAAATATTCAATAGATCGTTAATGCAATGATATATAGATATTAACGACACATCAAATTTTCGTGGATAAAACTGCGTCAGGATTATTTAACGATTTTTCTAACAGCTTTGAAAATAAAAGTGCAGTAAACAAAGTCCGCTCGGAATATATTTGCATATTTGTATTAACAAAATGGATAGTCTGAAATGCGATTTGCATGTTGAGCATTTCATCCTTTTTGAACGGAATTTAAACCCATCACCCTTCTCACACCAGTACCACCCCCGTTTGACTTTCTCAACGTAGCCGAATATATGGCTGACGTCGACCTATACGAATACATCCTTGTAACACGTTCCAGGATTGTTCACCGGCTGTTCGTGATCCATGAACCTACATTATAATATGATTGCGATAACGGGAAGTCATATTAACCATCATCGATCAAATCGTATGCGTTAGAGAACAGGTAGCGTCGCCATTTGACTGTTTCGAATTTCGTAGTGCCAACTTTAACATTTATCATCGCTTCGAGACGAACGAATGAGAATCCATTATACTCATAAATTATTCATATCGTCGTGAGTGTTTGGCTCCTAAAACGTTTCGAGTATCGCGATTGGTTAATTCGTGACGTAGGACGTCGTCACAACTCCCATAGGGTATCAACGTATTCTGATTTATAACGAATGCACGTTATGGCTTACGTATTGTGCAATTTGCAGTATTGCGTAAAACAGATTCGTTAGTAAGATTTTTCATGGTGGGTTAAACTTTTTATAGTGTATTCACAAAAATAATGCAGTACGACGTAATATAAACTGGAGTTCACTTGCATTACTAACGCACCCGTATGCCATGTTATAATGAGGGCCAGTAGAGGAACTAAACTCGTGCGCAGGCTGAGAACTCGACTGTACATATTTCACTGCTTCGTACACTATTGCAGAGAAGAGCTTGTGAAAAATATTCGAGTTTCGCCATAGAATTAAGTTGTCATTTTTCACGTAGATTTCCACGTTTCAACATCGCTTTGTGCAAAGAGCCTGAAATGTTTCTAAACGTCGGGAGTGTCTCGTATACTGGGCTTTAATGGCGTTCCTTTACTTTTTGTCCTCCCTCTCTCTCTCTCTCTATTTATATATATATTTTTTTTTCTCTGTCGGTAACCAAGAATTAGCATCTTTAACGACTGCTTTCTGACTATCAAGGTAGAATAAATGTTGTTTTCTACTATTTTCAACCTTTGTACTCATAACCTATTCAGTATGGACCAACGCATGTAGACGTATATGAAGTTGTATAATTTTTACAATAATTTATCATTTTTGAGGTTATGCGTCGTTATATCATTTTACACGGCCATTAGGTTACAATGGTGTCAAATGCACTTTACGACGCATCACATATGCCGACATATTAAATGACCATTTCCCAACGAGCATATATAAGTGCGATGCAGAATACTCTTGCGCTTTAATATCACAACAGAATTAACTGGTATTCCGGATTATAATAAAAAATTACAAATGTAAAAACCATCATGCACGTTGGAAATAAAAATTTCATAGGCTCCCACGGTTCGTGAATTTAGCTCTTCGTATTATATAAAAGCTAATAACGATCACATCTATGATGTTCAGTGAAAATTTTTGTAAAATCTTCAAACCGCGTAACGTTATTGGATAGAAAAAAATGCAAGCTACTTCACGTAAAATCGATATATCGACGATCGATAAAACCAACCGCAAAAAGGCTGACTGCCGCGCGTCATTAAATATCTATCAGGTGGCCTTGGATAAAACCTGGTACAACTACCAAATAAAAGAGCGTTACGATAAATTTTAGCCAGGACTATCCGAATCAATATATCGCACCAGCTGCTCCCGACGCAGCGTGCATAATTTGGATTAACGAAACTGCTCGCCATCCTTCAGCGGCCGCGCGAATTTCCGGAACGTTATAGTAGCTGTGTAACACATACCTATATGCTAAATATACATTATAACACTAGCCTATCTATCCTCTATTTATGTGTTTTATACATCCCTTCTCTCCACCCCCTCAATCTATTTTTTAACGTACATAGTTACCCTCGCACTGTATACAATACACCCTGCAGATAGATCCATCATATATTTCCAATGAGCTATCACTTTAATCCGTTTTTCGTTTCAAGCAATTGTAAATCGATCCATCAACTACACACTTATGTATTACAGTTTCCATTATTGAGATTCACTCATCTCGCAATTGAAAACTTATTGAAGATGAAATCGATTGGAAAATAATAGACTTGGATAAAAACTTGTGCTAAGTTGATGTAATAGGATTTTTTGGTGTATGCTTGTGAGACATATATTTTAATAGTAAGTATATCACAAGAACTCGTGAAGAAGATAAAGAAATTTGGAGAAACAAAAATTCAAGGAAAGTAAAATCAGTAGATTGTTTGTTATCTAAGTTACGCAATGCGTAACTAGGCGCCTGAAGAGCACTGCTGTAAAGTATTTTAATGCCGCGTAGAATGATTACGTTGATTAATGATAATATAAAAAAAATTGTTGAAATGCGATATTTGTTCAGTGAAAACGTTATCTATTATTTTTCATAGTATCGTGTGCACCTCCTGTTTTCAAGTGGTTGGGTTTAGGTAAGTTACCACTGGTTTGGGTGTTTGAGGGTGGAAAAGAGAAATCTGGAAACGTAACGCACCACGATATTGGCAATATGGTTCTTGGCTTCGCCACCGACTTCGTACACACGTATGCAGGCCCAGGCGCAATAATACTCATAGGAAGCAAAGAGAGAAAAAAAAGGAAGGTCTCCGATAGAAGTCAAAAAATAGCAGCCACGAACAATATTGAAAAAAAAGGTATTTCTAGATTAGCTTCCACGTGTACATGGATCGTACGAAGTACATAGTAGCACTTCTACGGATACTGGAAGTGCACGCTGCTATACTAAAACCACTTACAATTAGGAAAGTCGGAAGGAAAACACATTTAAAGCAATTGCCAGCCAAAGCATAGAGTAACTCGAAACCGCTGATACAATATTTAATATGAGTCTTAACGTCCCAACGGCAGTTGGTACTCGCCTATGTACAGAACGACTGCTCTCGCACCGTAGTTTCAATGAATCGAGTATATGCGTATACCTCTTGTTGTCCTACGTACCAGCCCACGGCACTGTATCTCTAGTAATTCAAATTTGCATAATGCACGAAGATATGACAGGTTTGAATTTTCGTGAATTAAATTAATATCAATTCTTGATCCTTTCGTTTTTTTTTAAACCGTAAGAAAAAAAATTCATTCACTCAATGATTACATTCGAATATAGTAGCCTGACACAAATCCCACGATTTTAATTGAATTTGTGAATCAACTTTATTTCCAAATAAAAATCACTCAATGGCGAAAGCTCTGTCTATTTTCATTTATAAGGACATAGTCTATTTAGATACGACTAGATCGTAACGGGTGTCAGAATCAATAATAAGTAACAGATCTTCTCTCAACCTTTTAGTAGGAACGGAAATATCTAATCGATTGATACAAGTTGCCAATGTGAAAGCGCGCATACCCTGCCGCAAACATATTTCGTTTGCATCGTTAATACTAAAGCAACAAACCACAGTAGAACCTAACTTGTACTGGTTCCTTTGAACTATCATCCCCCCATTGACTAAATACTTATCCAATCAAACATAACGAGGGGATAGACAGTCAGAAAAGATTGAAAGAGGGTTCCGAAATATTTTCTGTACGAGTCGATGGAAATGAGGGAGGAGGCAGGATATTGGGATAAAACCTTGATAGTTTGCATAGGACGAATGAGAAGGAGGTATTACGTATGGTCCTTTGCGAATAGCCACCAACAACATAGTCCTAACACTTGATGATAGGTAGACACGGCGAAATCAACCTCTACAGTAAAGTACCACCCTTGCATTCATTATGCAATGATCCGTATATGGTTGGAAATGGCTAGCTACGTAGACAAACAGAGAAACAAGAGAACTCCAGGACTAGTTTCACGTTCTCGTGGTAAAAGGGGCGAGCTGGTTTCACCTACAGTATACGTCATCATAGCAGACTATAGACTGTATACTAGACTATACATTATGTGCTAAGCTAAGCTGCTTATATCATTTACTGCCTGATCTTACCCTTTCCTATGCTCAGGCTGGTTATCCCAGTACGCACTCAGAAACAAGCCTAAATGCTGAATGCTTAATGAAGTCGCAATGTTGTAAGAGGATTATTATGTCCCGCGGCATATATATATGTATGTTCATATATTATGTACATCTTCTCACGTATGTGGCTCTGGGTGCCGCGTGGTTTTGAGATTAAATCTATTACTAGATGCTGCGCTAATTATAACGTAAACGATAAGTCTTCGTTCATCTCGCGTAACCCGCTTCTTTAGTTTAGGATCTACAAAGGGCATCATTGCATGATAACATAACGTAATATTACGGCTCGTTACCAATTTCAAACCTGTCCGGCCGTTTCGCTCTGTGTGATTATTAGCTTTCATTCTTGTCTTGGTAAATCATCTCTTCTCTCTGGGAATAGAGGTTTGAGGTACAAGGAGTTCATGTCCAAAAACGAGAATTGCGGTCTGCTGATTCCGGTCTTGATAAACAGCCGATCCTTTGCTCTACGAGAGCCATTATTGGAAAAATTAAGAGGACTATCCATTCTGAGAAAACAAACCCTCCCTGGACGGCCTCCATTAATGTCGAGAGAATGCAATGATTATCAGCAGGGTAGTGAAGCACCGTTGCCAGTTGCAATGATACTTTTCTCCTTAGAAACGCACAATTCGACTATCAGGTCAGCTTCCAGTGTACTGTAAAAAATTAGCGGCGTAAGACAATTCGGTGTGAACGGTTACAAATTTCGGTATTAATAATAACACTATTTAGGATTGAAGTTAAAAATGCTAATGTTGCTGAATTATGAACGGTGTTATTGATATCACGATAACAGTTTTGTTTTGTAGTTTATTGCTATTCACTTCGAGCATCTTGACAATCACATGTTAGAAAGCCGCTCCTAACACTACAAGTAAACGATGTAACAAAGAACTAAGGGTTGCAGGATTTTTCCAAGGACGGATTAAGTCAATTAAAGGGATTAGTAGATGTAGCTTACAGAAAGATGACCGAGTATTTCCCGATTATAAATGTCAAGATAGAGATTATATGTAATCCGTATACCAAATACTGTAAACAATAAGAGAGTAGTGCCTAGGAGTTTAGATGGCCAGGGGTGTCATCGTGCGACGATTATTTCGGTCACGTGCCTAGATTAATCCCTCAGCACGCATTATAAGTAATTTACAACCCTTAGCCAGTTGTGCCTAGAGCTGCGTATAGTTACGTGAACTCAGAGGTAAAAGGGTGAGTTTGGTATTTATGGGGAAGAGAGCACGTTTTGTATCTATATATAAGGGTTATGAACCAACAGCAAAGGCGTAGAGGGCGAACTTAAGGTTGGGGCTTAAAAAATTAAAAAGTCAACCCCCGTCCTGTCTCACTTCGCACTTTAGTAACTGTCTACTGAAAGTTTAGGCGACGAGAGTTTCGGGATAAATCTTTGGTGGGTTCGTCACGTGCACCCTAGCCAGAGATAATCTCAAGATTTCACCTTGCGGAATACAGATGAATCTATCATGCTTTCACTTAGCCCTGCCTTATACACTGACTCTACATGGAATCTCGCCTTGCACGACGCGACCCTCTCAATTCAGAGCATTGCTCTTTCCCCTTACCACTATAGTGCCCGTATCAGCATCGTAGCCTTCAGCAATGTACCTACCAGAAGAAACCCTCTTCCAGTTCTTGAACCATCCCTTCTTTGGTAACCCAGCCCACCCTGTTTCAGTACAGCAAAGCTCGACCTTCTCCGGAGCTCTTCCCAAAACTCCTAACCTTCTCCACCTCATTTACATCCCTTTGCCCCTTTTCGCCCTTCACCCAGAACCGATACCCTATACGCCCCCCACCCTCCCCCTCTGTACACCCTTCTGACAGCCTCCTTCGTTGCTCTCGATGCTTCGTCCTCTTGTCCCCGTTCTAGTGCCCGTGGCCGTCACGAATTATGGAGTACGCTTTTGTGGAATCCCCGTCAAAGGTCTACGATCTGGCGTCTCGCAGGCCCTTTATTAAATTTCTAATAACGGAAATAATTGTTATTGAAATTGAGCTGAGGGGTTGTCTTTTGGCTGGTATTGGGGGAAATAGGAAATAGCTGAGAGCTTGATAATTTCATTTAATACCTAGGTGTAGGTCTACTACGCACTAGGGTGTTACGACGTGGGTGAAGCTTAAAGAATATGTACTCTATCTATCCATCTATATATATACATACAGCAGAGAGGGATCGAGAAAGCCTTCTTTGAACCCTTAATCCCTTTCACCCTTCGTTCCCTTAGAGAGAGCGAGAATCGAATTCGATAATTAGTTTCCATGGAGTCTCTCTGCCCCTTACCGATAGCCGATCCTCCCACTTTCGGCCATAAATCCCACATTTAGTAGAAGTCTCACCTTTTAAGCGGCCCTCATTTTACGCCCGGAACGATAAATCTTGAACGAACGTTTGTTCACAGAGAGCCGAATGGAGTAGCTCTGGTTCATGCAAGATTCACCCGTTGAATTATTCTTAGAGGATCGCCATTGATTCGACATTTCGGAAGACCACGATCAATCCTCGCAGATAGTCCGAACGTTGGATATAACTCCTGGCTATTTCCTAACCACTCGTAACCTACTTTCTCAAATTCATCGAATTTTTTAGTAAAACGAAGCAAATGTGCCAAATGTCTTTGGGATGGTAGCGCGTCGTGCGAAGTGTCCGTTGAAAATTCCATGAACCAAATCTAAGCCGTGACACGAGACGAATTTTCGCTATTCACGCTATGGCGATTTCATTGGCATTGCAGATGGCAAATCGCGAGTAACATACAGCGAAGTGCGAGATCACAGTAAATACAGGTTGCGGCGTGCCATTAGCCGGTTAGAGAGGGATTCCGTGTTGCTCCATTCTAATCAACTAGTCGCGGCGGCTGTGGCGTCGACGTCGACGTTATAGCGTCGGCATCGACGGCCTTGCGTCAATCAATCGCACTCACTGAAATCTCTTTGGTTGCTCTGCGGCAATGTTTTACTTAGAGAAGATTACTTAATGGTACATTTGCTGTTTTATCGGTTAAATTTATACTGTATCCGAGCCATCTGAGAGATAACACAAATAATAGAATCCAAAAGGCCCGAATTTAAGATTAAATCATCCCTTGTCACAATCCTATAATATCCTTAATAAAATTATATAGTTAAAAAAAAAATCAAAATTACATTGATTAACTGATAATCAATATAATTTCATGTCGCAATACAAGCACAAAACGTGAAATAGATTGGAATTGTCGAAAAAAAAAAATACTCGAGACTATCTTAATTCGAATTCTGACAGCTTCGGAGTTCGTAAGGCACGTCGAATGTTCCTGAAAAACCACTGACATTAAAAACAATCCCTGCCGAATGCCAAGGATCTCACAAGCTTTCGTATACTTGTTTGTACGTGTATATATATATTGACTACGGTTTAAGTATTCCGAACGCGGCACGAGCGCCATTCTTCGGAAACGGGTGAGATTTAAATGGCGAGGGGTAATCGCGAGTGAGCTTGGTCAATGGGCGTTCCCTTTAATTAAATGTAAATTGTGTGGGGAATGCGATTAGTACTCACGATCTTCAAGATACAGCGAGGGTTCGTGTATACCAGATCCGAGGGGTTGGCAAAAGTATTCAACGAATGAAAAGCCAGCAGGGGTAACGCTTGTCAGGGTAGAAGAAATACAGACAGACAAAAAAAAATATTTAAAAAAATCATTCAGTGAATCCATCGATTGTCAAAACGATATTCTAGTTTATTATCGAATATATTTTGCACTTCCAAGAATCTTCACGGTTTATATTAAAATCGTCAGAATTGCACAGTACTAGCAACCATTCGTTTATAGGACGCAGTGATAACGGTAGAGAATGTGACGGCGATAGAAAGTGCGAGGCGAAATTGCGGAAACAGTCAGCGCCGCTAGGATGGATGGTGGCGGCTTTTGCTAAAAATGGGGTTGCCATTGCGAAACGAACAGAAAGCGACTGGGGTTTTTTCAAAGAGGATTTTCATTATTCGAAAGCGGCGGCATTTAATAAATTATCGTGCGAGTCAGTCTATGCCGAAAGTGACATTTTAACGGAAACAAAGGTGAAATAAATGCCGGCAAGTTCTGAGTGGGCCTTGGGATATCTATAGAGAGAGGTTGTGACTCTGGTTTTGCTTACCCTAGGGACATAATACTGATATATCTCTATGTATATGTCCGTATGTATATATATTATATAGGACTCACCCAACTACCTTTGTTATTCCCGGGAAATTGGAAAGTTTTCCGAGATATCGGTCCGTGCGCTGAAGAAGCTTTTTCTCTCGTGGATTTCACGAAATATAATTTCATGGCCGCCGATATTCCTTTTCAAAAGCGTTCCTGGATATTTACGATCCTTGCAAGTTACGCTCGGCATTCTCATGGTACCACATCGATGAAAGAATGACATATTTTTTTTGTGTCAATTTTTATATAAGACATGATTTTTACCAGCATATAGAAATACATTAAGTCCATTCAATCTTTAGCATTTTTGATCCCGTGACATGTGTTATCAACATTTTTTTGTGAGCGGTTGGTTTGTTGTCGGTTAAATTTCTGGTCAGTATAGCAAGGCCGATGGTTTGCCATAGGGGTATGGTAAAAGGGAATGGAGTTGCCAGAATGAGCTATCCATCTCTCCATCTATCAAAGCTGTCTATTGTCTGCAAAGTGACAGCGTCGCGACGCTGCCTAGCAAGGCGTGTCTGCAACCCGGAAATTGAATACTGCCCGAAGCGGATGACCACGTTTGCATTGCTCGAGCTTCACGAGCTAACAAACGAAACTTTCCGGAGACTTTGGTAGAATAAAATACGAGGGTGGAAGAGCCGCGGGTTAAAAAACAACGTAAGCGTCTAAAGGCCAGTTTTCATGGTAAAGATCCAGCAGCATTATAAGACTCTTGGTTAAAAAATGAGAGTCGAAAGTACAGACACCAAGATTTGCGCCTGAAGAGTATTTCACGATTTCTTCCTTTTCTTTGAATTACTCTTCCCTTCCTGCCTTTCAACTAGAGAAATGTATAATCCGATCACCGTTCGATACATTTCGACCAAGAAAAAGTTCTTAAAAATTACCAGTCCCGAAATGGAATAAAGATTTACTAAATTATTAAACATTCTAAAAATATACATTTTTTTTTATTTTTTCTTAATTTTTATGCTTTGCAATCAGGTCGGTCGCTAGTTATTTATTTAGTCGTTTAACCCCCACACTATTAAATATTTCCTTAACTTTGTTTAACCGTCAGTGAAAACAATAACCAAAGTCGTATCTCAATCCAAAGTCCAACAGTCAATTTGAAACGAAGTTAAACCCAAACCGCAAATGGTAATCAAATGCGCAACGTTCAGTTTTATCGTCGTGTTACGGTCTGGCCTTAGGTCGAGTCTCCGCTAGGAGTTTTGGTTACTACGTAAATGCCGCGGAGCGGATAAGTTGCCTTCCGTGCTGGTTATCATTCCGACCAGGCAGCCAGTAGAGACTTAGCCCCTGACTTAGCGCCATGCCAGCCGAGAGCATCAGGGTCTTGTGCTCGTTCTACAACAATTCTCCAGCAGTTCTACGGGTGGTGAACCAGCTCGTGGATACGAGGCAAGTGTGAAAGGATTAAGGTGGATTTCAAGTGCTACTAGGTGACTGGGTGACGATACTGGAGCTGCTAACTTAATTTCTGGGAAAACCTCGTTCGAGGGAACAGCACGGCATTTTAATGTAGCCCGGAATGGTTGTGACATTACCCAGGCATCCTATTCTTGTGTACAGGTCGACCTAAGAATTCTTAAGGTAATCTTGGTTCTTGGAGAAGATCCGAACCTCCGACTGGTTACCTCAAACCGACTATGATAATTTGATCATAAATTATCTAATTCTAACCTCCACCCTTTTATCCTTTCACCTTATAAGCCCATAGCTGTCTCCATCTTTCCTTGTAAGATAACAAGTCTCGGTTAATTGTTTCAAACTTTGCGCCACGCCCCGCGGGGTGCGCTTGCTATTTACTGGGTATAATTAATTTATACGTGCAGCGCGACTGCGTGTAATTGTGGAATATTAGAGAGAGCTCATTCATCGAATTGGTGCGCTATGATGCTAATGAATCTTCTCTAGCTATGGGTGGCAGTGGCTGATATTATTACTACTTCCATAGGTCTTATTTTATTCTCGGCCCATACCGTCTGAGAATTGGATCAACGTTCCGGGATATATTATTCAATGATACTATTCCTCACTGTTATTTCAATTTCACGTAATTATTCAAAAGGAATAAAGTAACGATTAAACACAATTAGCAATTAAGCTTAAATCATGAATAGGTGGGCGTGGGTGGACGCGTATCACGAAAATAATTATTTCAATTAAATATTTAATATTACTATTACGAAATTCAGAGGTTTTCTACATATAAGACATGAATATGCCATGCGTGTCTTTTCGTCCTATTACATTAGGGTTTGTCTGCTTGAAAGTTCGTCCAAAGCGATTGGAGCATACGTCAACGTGACATTTACGGATTAGCACGTTCCCCTCGAAGCACTCAAAAACTCGAAACTGGAAAACCCGGGGGACGAAAAATGGCAAAACAATATCTAACTTTCGCGACGAGCATTATTATTAAAATTCATGGCTTCCGGATGGGTGCCGCGTCTAGTTTCAGCTTATTGCCGACGTTTCGCAAACGTTCCAGTCTGCATTAACAGGACTAGGGAGCTCCGATACTGAAGTTCCCCTATTTCAGAGAATCCTTATATACCTGTGTTCGTTGTTTCGGAAAACTTGATTCAACCAGTCTAAAATTTTAATCGATCAGCTGGTCGATTAAAAAATGGATCAGCGAAAAGTACAAATTGACAATCGATATTCACTGATAGCGTAATTTAAAGTATTTACACAATGAATAATTATGCAGTGCTTTTTGGAACCAGTGAACGTCCCAAATTATCATTGTTTTTTTTTTTATTTAAAGAGTTTATATAAAAATATAAAAATATGCTTAATTTCTATTCCTTTATTATTATGTAATAACCTTTAGAGCACGGGCGGGTTTTTGTACGACTTTTATAATTCTTGACTTTGAATTTTAATACATTTGTCAAAGAATAATATAAGAAATGTATGAGACTAATGCGGTGTAGAAAAATTGGCTTCCTGTGCTCTAAACATCAATAGTGACAATTTTAGTTAAATGTATTGTAAACATTAATGTTTTGTATTTTGTTAGTAATTTATTTTTTATTATTTTTAATTAATTAAATCCAGACGAATTCTCTTTGATACAATACTTGGAAAGTTTAAATAATGAGAATATTGAAAATATTCGTAATTTAACATTTCGATAAATAAATAACAACTTCATTTCCTTTTGGATGAGAGTAATATGAATTGCTCCCCTATGAAATTCTCTTTCCACATTCCATTGTGTGCCACGATAATACTGTGTCAGCACAATAGTCAAGAATGCTTATCAGTCTAATGAAAAATCGTCGCTTTTCAAAATACCTACACGCGACTGGTTGAATTTTCAAATACATCGTTTAATCCTCTTGTAATACGAGAGAATAATTTTACACCACATAACATGTCCAGAGTATTATATTTTTACCGCTTTTTGTTCCTTGAGTAATATTTTAAAAATCATCATGAGATAATGCCGGCCTTATATTCAATTGAATTGATATTGGTTATTTCCATACGCGAAAAAAAAAATTAGTATCAACCTTTTCATAATTTGTCCATCGATTGTCCGTTTTGTCAGAACAAATATTTCAATAGTTAAACGCTACCATTTTTGTTCTACCTTGAGTGGAGTGTTTACCCAGAAAAAAAATACACGTTTAATCATATTTATTAAGTTGTATTACGAGCATTAATAAACTGGATAGATTATTTTATCTCATGTCAACAGCAAGGATAATATTTTATATTATCGCTCTAGAAAAAAGGTTCAACTTCTAGTTTATCGACTTTCACTCAAACGCTTACGAACAAGTCTCGGTTTTTTTTCAGACACTGAGTATACATAAGAAACCTTGGGTAACTACTATTCTTGAAAACTCGAGCGAGCACTTCTACGGCACACGGCTTAAGTTGGGTGGGAAATGTACTTAAAAAACTTTCCGTCTTCCACTCGTTTAGTAGAAATGAATTAGCTCGAGTCCACCACGAGATAAATTTGTTTAAACTCCCAAAGGTTTGACTTTTCCGTTTGACTTTTAATTATTTTAAACGGCACTTTGTTTATCCGTCTTCCCAACAATTTTCGAGTTAAAGCCGCAAGGCAGAAATCAACGAAAACAAACAAGAATTAGGTAATACGACTTTGTAATTTCGAAATTTCTCTTTTTCTCTCTCGTTTTTAAGGTGCCCACCCATATTACTGTTTCCCTCTCTCTCTCTCTCTC
>JARPRG010000064.1:432104-454687 GCA_031001745.1 Hartigia nigra | reverse complement strand
GGTTAGCCAATCGCGAACGTTATCTAATCGGTAACTACGGCCCTTTTGTGACCGTGAATCGAAAAATCACGTCACAGCGCAATAAACATTCGTTTCAAACAAAAAAATTGCAGTTTGATTTGATTTCGAATATTGACTTTTTTAATTTTTGTCTGCTAATTAGATACAAAAGTTAACAAAATAATAATTATATTGGTACGTGGTTTAGATTGTATTATTATACCCTAGCCTGGGAAACATACTATCATACAGTATTCATTATATACGCTATACCGGACAAATCCATCTTATTACAGACGCACGTCTACGCAGTTCGCATCAATCGTGAGTATCGTATCATCTCCATCTGTCCATAAAATCTGCTGCTCCTCGTTAGCCACGCTCGTTACACTGCGCACCCTACTGTAGCAACGTATCCTGGACCAAACGAGCCTACTGTTCGCATGTACCATGCTACTCCTAATTATTTCAGAGCGAACTTAATGAGAGAAGCATAATGATAGAATAAAGGGGGTTGTGATCCAAAATAAATAAACATGATATGCGAGTGCAATTCGATGAGAAATTTGTAGTGGTTTTATATACAACATTACATACATTTATATACAATGTATATAACTCTAAATCAATACTACGTATTACTCGAGTTATATCATACTCAATTAAAACTGCGAATAATGAATTTCATTTTTATTTCAATCATTAGTGATGTCTCACGATTTATATACGATGATAAAGAAACTAAGGGTTGACCATCTTTTTTTTTTTAGTGTCCTCTAATATAATCCTCGCTATCAAAAATCGTCATCCATACATGTAGAATCAAGGAATTGAACGCAGAACTCATTTGCTGAAAACGTACACCGCAAAGTAGGCTGAACACCTGCTACTCCCATTATAATAATTATAACTCCGTGTAATTTAGTATATTACTAAACGTCGTCACGACGACTCGTTTGCCACTGTCACAATAGGACTTCTGGAATCCCCACTCGTCATCGTCTAGGAAAGATTCACCGACTACGAGTAGATATAGCCAAGGTGTAATAATAAATGGTCCAGTCATCAGCACTTTAGTATCAATCTTCGACTATGACATAAGCATACTTTAATTCCCATTTAAATATAATGAAATAATTTTGAACAGTCTATACAAAGTTTGTTTATATAAAATTTAAAGCATTGGACAAATATTTATCCTATAATATATGTCTCTGATAGTATCTTTCTGCTGTACCACGAGCGACTACTAAGCATTCCAGTTTTTTCACGAAGCAATACTCGGCCTTAGGATGAGATTCGAGAGGCCCTAGGTATTATTGGGAAGCGGCTTTCTACGGAGATTGCCGATAGGGGTGGTAAAGTACAATGGACAGTTACTTTCTACCCTCGTTCACCCCTCGGCATGACGAAACACCTTTTGGGAATAAACGTAGACCCCCTTAATGCTCTCTTACACGCTTCTTCTCTTACGACGCCCTAGCAATCTTATAATTGCCAGCTCAGCCCTCGCTGTGTTTTCTTCTTTGCTATATATACATATGTACTTCATGGCCAAAAGTTTCCTCGTATGGTCACAAACCTAACCTAAGCTAACGCTTATAAGTATCGTAAAACAATTACATTGAGTTGCAGTTTAACATCATTTCTAGAATAAACTGTCATCAGGGATGATAGAGTCACTCGATATGGATAAAGTCAATGGAAATAATACGTTCTATCCTGTTCATTCTCTCGTGATCAAAACAGTCTGAATAATGGTGGGCCGTTTCATATATACTTTCTCTAAAATTTAAAAAGGTTGGAACGCTGCTTCGGACGTTTTTCAAAAGTATCATCTGGGTACACGCGTACCTGGCAATTTCGGTAATGCATTTCGGCAGCCTATCCAATCTGCGTCAGAGCGAGGAGAGAAATGATAAAGTTACTAAACTCGAAAAGTTTAAATTTGAAAGCCGGCTATTGGCTCTCGCATACTGATCTGGACTTTGTGTCTATAGGAGTGAGCACCGTCGCGACGTTATTATCGCAAAAAGAATTGTAAGTTTTTATTGTTTATTTCTCTTCAGGAGTGAATTCATCCATTGAAACTTTACACGTATTGACTTTTGCCTGAGTCAACCTTGACATCAATACAATATCCAAAATTTGGATAATAACTTAAGGCTTGTTTAATAATAACGTCATATCTTCCAATGCTCACAAAGTAGACAGAAGAATAAATTTGTATTATAAATTATAGGTATTTGAAACTGTTGATTTTTCAACGTCAACTACCCAGCTGTGCTTCGTATGTGTTTAATACACTTTAATCGGTATTCCAGTATAGTCGAGGTTCCTTAATTCGTAAGACCAAAGAAATACTAATAAATAAAATAATTATATTTTATTATCCCAAAAAATCAAGCACAATAAATCAGCTTATCTAAAACGAGGTAAATTGTATTATCTATTAAATCCTAAATTTCAATCTACTCAAATTTCTTAACAACCCAAAATGTGTCTATCTACTTGATAACATTGATACGCCATCGATACCCGAAAATATAAGCAACGGGCCTCTCGCCTTATACCTATAGTAAGGTACACGATCAAGTTTTCTACCTAGCTGTGTACGTTATCGATTATTCATTATTAAAATGATAGCTAATCATAATGCGAAGATCTCTGTTCCACCATAAAAGCATTATCCGCTTCGTGCTAAGCACCCATATGCCGAATCACTCTATGATCATTTACCACTTTGTGATTGGTATCGACAATTCTCAAAGCGCTCGTTATCAGTAACCTCTGGGTATATATACATATATATATATACACGTTACGTATGAGCCCACTCGAAAATTCCCACGGTCTGGTATTCATTAATAAACGTGAATCGAGGGGAAGCTACATGCGTCGATACGGGCAGCAGGTAACTCTTAGCTTTAGTCAGGCGCGAGGGAGTAAAAATTCTTTAGGAAAGCAGGCCGGCACGATTCTAGAAAAAAGAGCAAAGGCTCTGCCAGAAACGTAGGCCGGGCATAGACACGAGCCCAAACTACCAGCACGGGAATGCACTGTGCCTTCTATAGTTTATGCGTCTGGCTCGCATATGTACCTATAGGTAGATACAGACGAATAAGATTGATATTGGTTCCGTATTTTATTATGCTTCGGCTTTAGATTTCGATACTAGAGTAAATTCTTAGCAAATATTTTTTCTCTTTCTCATGAAATCGCTCTCACCTTCTTCCACAGAGATCATAAAATATTATACAGCAGCCTTAACCTTCGTTTTATTAATCTCTATGATACTGATATATACAAAACTATTGTTGCATATATCCTACAAAAACAATATGTCCAGGTGAAGAATTTGACTGGTCTGAGCTAGATAACGTAAAATTTTCTACCAAACAAAGGTAACTTTTATCGCGTTTTATCTTGAGTTGGTTATTTTCGTGTGCCATCCGACACAGGTATTGCGTAACGACAGCCCGATAAAAGTGTATTTATCGCGAGCACTGGCATGGGACGAAAAAATCGTCAACTATAAAGAATAGGGGTTGGTCTCGTGTCTAGGATAGTCAGTGGAAATGTTTGAGCCTTGTAGAAAGAGTCTCCTTACAGTGGGTTCCTTATCAGTATACTCAAATGCAATGTCATGCGCGTTCTTGGAATAGAAGGAACGTTAAGCCCTTGCAAGTCGGACTTAAGCGTCTACTATTCTTGGTAAGGATACGACCTAGTGCACGACGACTATGCTCGAGTTTCAACTGGATAAAGGAGCCGAGGGAACATACGCGAGGAGCTTATACCGGATGATATCAACAGCATTCTGGCCGTCTGCCCAATACCTAGAGGGTCGTTTTCACTTCATGATCCTCCTTCAGCCTGTAACGTCATTCGATTTAATCCCGACGACGTTTGATACACTTCCCGACATTCATCGGTCCGGCCGATTCTAGAGTCCATGCTTTTGTCGGGAACATCAAATAATATTGAATGGCAACGATGATGTATACTCGAACGATTCTTTTTTTAAGCATTGGCGTACCAATGAGTCCTTCCTGATATTTCCTTCGATATTTTATATATGGCTGACGTCACCGCAGTGACGTACTACTGTATAGTCTTTGACTGTTTACACGCTCTTTGTATAACATAGAACGATTATCTGACTCTTCTTCCCCTTCCTCATCTCGTCTCCTGAGAGAAGTAATGCTCTTTCCTACCTGCATAGCATCGCCAGGGTGAGTGGCGCTGCTTCGATTTATTTTTAGCCGACATAAAAACGAATAAATGTCAAGCAATGTTCTTTTAGTTCCTGCCGCTGGTTTTTTATGTACTGTATTGTAGAGGATACGTGTAGTGTATAGTATACTAACTTAATGTAATCTAATATATTGTAATAGGAGGGGAATGTATAGGTCTCAGAGGTCATACGTGGAACTCCTTATTTTACATCTTATTCTACTATACCGACTGTAGGTAATCCAGTTGTGTACGCTATTGGATATTACCACGTGGCTATAATAACAAACTGGAGGCTTAACGACACGGATAGTTCAACTTTCATTCTGAGCTTAAAAAGGCCCATGGTACCTGTCCCCCCAATCAACTCACTTACAGGACTCTCTCGTAGTTCACTCAAACGTTACAGATTTTCTCGCAAATAAGTACGGCAAACTACGAAAAGGAATACACATTCGGCAATAGCGAATGCGAGTCGTTATCGTATTCCTGGTAGAATCTATCGCAAAGACCCTCCCACTCCATTACCCGTTCTTTCGAAAGTTCCCTTATCGATTTCGCCTAGTATACAAATCCCCTTCAGGTAACATTAGTCACTCTGCTCTTCTCGTAGTAGGTACTCTGGATGTAGCTAAGGGGGTGGCAGACCAGCTAGACTTCAGGACGGCTATAGAAATTCAAGCCACCCCGTGACGTCCTGCTCTACCTTCGAATCACCCTATCCCCACTATGCATACTTTCTCCATACCTACCTACCCACCTACCTATATCTACGTGTAAGCACTTCTGGTGACAGTTACATACGATGTATTATCTAAAGATTGCACGAACCGGGCGGAAATAGTAAGCACCTGCTCGCTCTATTCGTCTCGACCGGTGCGTTACGCCATCATGAACCCGTGTCAATGTGAACGCAATTTTCTCATGGATTTTTTTTTTTTTCACTTCCCTCACCGAGGGATGCTTTTCCGATCGGGGGACCATTTTTTAATCCCATGTCCTCTCGCAGCATCTTTTCAAGGGACGCGAGGATCGACGACCTATATATATCTGTGTGCAAGAGGATCGCTGACGAGGCGGATTCACCTTCCTCTGGCACCTTCGGTCACTCCGCAAACGGATGAGGTCGATCGATCACGAATCCGGGACACCGCTGAGGCTTATTAAACTTCGTCGTTGCGGATCTCTCCAGAGAACAGGCACTCTTATGGGATTGGTATCTATAGGTATATATTATAGAGGGAGACCTCAGAGGCTTACGGACTCTCTTTCCGTACTAGCGATGCACCGAGTAAATATAAGCGTGACGCGAATCTTGGCAGCAATTGCCGACGCTCCTACACCCACACCCCATCCATTACCGGGGCCGAACAGGTGTGCGTATTATTGCTACCAGCTATCCGCGGAATCCGCAACTCCTTTTTAACAAGTATCATGCACATCTATTTGGCTCGACTAGACTTTCATTTGTCGTAAACACGTATATACCGTGAGCTGTGGGATCACTAGAAATGTTTACTCTAACTCGTATTCGTGTATAGGTTATGCACGGGCCCGAAATATCTGATGAATTAGGATTAATGGTACTTCGTATTATATACATATTTATATACCTGGATATGGACAGATAATTGAACGCAACACAATCATTAGTGGAAAAGTCATTAGCTTATGATTAATCTTGCCTTTTATATTAGGTATTGAGTTAATGCTTTTTTTTATATTATATTTAGTATTGAGGTTATGTAATAAAATGGGTGAAACCTTAAGGACATCTTTGGGGTTACCCTGAAGTTCATGGCAGATACTATCCTAGCCAAGGGAGACCTTTTCCTGGAACAAAAGTTTCACTATTAAATACTAATTTGGCCAAGACTCTCTTGGGTATTGGGATCTGCTCGGAATGGTAGACATCCAAGCTCTAGATCGAATCCCTTCCTGCCTGCCTGTTCCCCGTGGACCTCATTGATCTCAAGGTACAGATACCAGTAATTACTCTCGCATTGTTACCAATCTGCTAATAGATCGATAGATGTAGTCGTCGCTCTATTACGTTTTTAAAATTATTATCCAAGCCTTTCCTAATCCACGAGAATCAGTTCGTGCTATATCTTTTTTGATGAGGGATCAAAAGAGGGTCAGACAAAAAAAAATTGATCCGAGCTCACCAATGTCATAAGATCATTGCGCAATCATCGCAATCAATTCGATGCACGCAGCTGCCACGAATTAGGGATATTTCCTGCAAATAGGGGGTGAAGTCAGACGGTTGCTTGGGTGTACGCAATAAATATCGACCCATTCTTTCCACGTGGTGTTACGATATAGTTAGACTCCTATACGAATAGGGGAATGCTAGGTATATTGTCCAACCCTTCCGTTATTGACGGACACCCTCGATGGGGATTGGTCACGGAACGTTCAAATCGATATCTTTATTACGAGAAGAGTGCGCCTCCACGAAGGTATTGTATGGTCGATGGCGAATAAACCTTCCAAAGGAAATTTCAAATCGGAAACGGAACATGGTATCTTGAAACTATCGTACAGGAAAAACTATTTCTCTATTGGCATATCATATTCTATGTGTGGAATAATGTTTTTCTTGTCTTTTCTCTTGATTCTTTGTCATTTTTCTTAACTGTCATTTGACTAAAATGAAAACAAAAAGAAAATCTCTAAAATTCAACGATAAACTTCTCAATGAAATCTTGTCGGTTTATTCAATTTCCTATTCCTCTGTGGCAGAATGATACGACACGTCACTCAAGATAACGTACGGTATTGTCGAAATCCATGCCTCAGGCCAGGGATTATATTTTTTCGATAGGAGCCTAAGAAAACAGCTGAAGAAAATACTTATTTGAATATACAGGAAACACAACGCATCCATTTTTCGGTTACAGGTTCTGTTTATGTATATACTCAAGTATAGGTATCCATACGTTCTAACTCCCTTGTATATTCGCCTTGTTGTGGACTTGTCTTTGGAACCCCTAGAAGCTCGCGTGTCTACTTAGTTGCCTGCCTTCGTTCCTTACGGTCTTTTTTGTCTTCGGGATAATGGTGGTATTTGGAAAAACACATAATTCCGACAACGTCTTCGCTTGTCTTCCTATGCAATGCATGGTTGCTGCCTTTCGCAATGTTTAACTTTTTTTCCTACTTCTTACGCCATTGTGAGCTATCCCAACGATACCTTGCAAAAACGAAGATATAGAGACGTCAACGTCCTAGCCGTTTCGATTAACCGATAGAATATTTAAACGGGTTATAGAACAAAGTACGAGTTGGCCTTTGCTATAGAAAGGTAGAGTGTTTTTATGGCTTTTGAGCTGTTCCATTGAGTGACGTTGGAGGAAGAGAGGTTCAAAAAAAATAGAAGCAAAAGAAACTTTATTAAAATGTATTTTAAATAGCGCGTACGCCATAGTGAGACTCTTTGCGACTGCGCAAGATGAAAAGACGTTATGAATATTAAGAGGACACGGGATGTTGCCTGATACGACGGATATGCCACCGCGAAATTGATTCCCGTAAAACGACAAACTTCTACCTCGTTATATCTAGGTTGAGCTAGTTCACGTTTTCCTTCGCAGCGTCGGTCGCATCCACTTCCTGTTGAAATATCGCTTTAAAAATTCATCCCATCGTTCCCGTCTTCGTACTAACTAAAAAAAAAACCCAAATTGAACGATTGTGCACTAGAAGAAAAATCATAACTGCGTGATGACTATACCCGTATTACATATGTACGGATATACCTACTACATTTACGTGGATGGAACTGGTATATTATCTAACACGAGTAGCTCGTCGAATAAAATGAAAGGCTGAACCATCTGCTATGCTAAGGTAACTTCAACGTCCCTTTGCCGTGCGCTCATAGCTGAGTTAATTAACGTCACGAGTCGAACTTTGGCGCCAGTCGAAGCAGTCATTGGATCAAAGCATGTCGTCGAAGGGAAGAGGCACTCCTGGCGTAATTAGAACGTACGAAAAACATTCCAGGACGGGACGTCTCGATTTCCTTTTCGCCCTTGTTCTTCCTCATTCCACTATACCTGCGTCTCTTTTACTTTATCTTTCTCTCCAACACCCTCTATACCCTCTATTCCTTTCTATATACCTATTCACCCCTCTTTCATTTTCATCCCTCTCGTCATAATCCCCAACCCTATAGATACTCTTCTTCATAGTCAATAGGATACATGCCGGCAGTCTGCAAGCTGATATCTGATCGTCATCCGACGTCGACGAAACTTCAGGGGGAACTGGCAATATTTCCTCCTCAGCAAAGCTTGGCATCCCTCAGGAGCACCCTTATCGTGCGCGTCGGTTGCGTCTCTATGTTGCATCTGCGTTGTCTTGCGTTGCGCCATGGACCACGAGCCACGAGCCACGGGGGTGGCGCGGAACTTGGTGGTGGGGACGGTTAAAGCCAGCGGGGGCGGACAGGCGCTCGGCGCCGATTCCGCTCCTCAGTCGACGTCAAGCCGTCGCGACGTCTACCTATTACTACTGTCACATACTCCAAAGCCTTCGATATCGCGTGTTTCGAACGCCAGCCGAGCGTGCCCACCACCTGTTCGTGACAGTGTGCTTTCAGTTGGTTCAACTACCTTTGTGCTGGAATACTAGGAATGTTGTTAAGATTCATCATAATTAGAACATTCTAAACATTACGGACTATATGTGAAATATATTTTACTTACTGTGCGGTCAGGCGTAACGATAATACATGCGGAAACCGCGATAACCCTGGCATGCTGAACGTCACTTCACATCGTTACACCATTCCGACGATTTAACGTGGTGGATTCATCGTGCTACTTGGATTATTTTAATAATATTCTTTAAAGGATGATTCAAAATACAAGAATGCTCCGGTCATGACGATTAAACACTGACAGTGCATCTAGGTATAAAGGTATCGCACAACATTGGTACCGCGTGTGCTAAAAAGTTCAACGTGGTGGGAAGGAGTGAAGGACTGGTGTATTGTTTTGTGCGATCTATCACATATTGGATTATGATTTTTGGGTAGGTACTTTTTCTTTTACGTTTTGCTTGGTACGATAAACAAGGAGGCTTAAGTCATACGATTTGTTCAGGAGTGTTCTACTATACTGATTGTCAGTGAAACATTGCTACATAACAATTCCAATGCTTGTGCATAATTATGTAAGAAATATATAGAATCTCAGATAGCAAACGAATATTGCGATAATTATACGACTTCTTAGATACAAAATTTTCAATCTATATACTCGGACTAACTTCGACTTTTGCCTTTACAATCGGACGCATCGTTTCTGCAGTATTAAGAGTTTTTTTTTGTTTTGTTTACTATCGTCGTTAATACGAAATCGTATTCCACCATATAGAGACGTTATCACTTATGCAATTAACCATAAAATCAGCTTGCGTACTGTATCCTAACCTTCGGTCGAGTAAGAAAGACGTTTGTCATGAAACGCGTTACGCGAGGTGCCATATTCATTGGACGGTTTTGCAAGACTTGTCACAAGGTGTATTCTTTGTCTTTATATAATGCACGCAACAGAGTCTATCGTCATAACACCTATAAGAAAAACGTTCGTGTTTCTTTCTAAGAATCGATGATAAGTAACGAGATATACATAACCACACGTTCCGGCGACTTCCTTGAAAATAAATACGTATAAGTACTCGTCACGGAACAAGTCTCTTTGGTTCTATAGTCGCCATTTAACAAACCAAGTACATCACTATCCATTCTGAGCTGTAAGGTAATATCAGTACCTGATGCTCCGTTGCGAGAAATTATGAGCCGTTGACACAGCTGGTCACGACTCTCCGTGAAATCCCA
Source organism: Hartigia nigra (assembly GCA_031001745.1). Taxonomy (NCBI): domain Eukaryota; kingdom Metazoa; phylum Arthropoda; class Insecta; order Hymenoptera; family Cephidae; genus Hartigia; species Hartigia nigra. Next base: position 444,600 of record JARPRG010000064.1, on the reverse strand, counting down.
TTAGAGCACGTGGCATTTAGATCGTCATACTTTGCTATACAGAGAAACGAATGAGAAAAGCGATCTGAGCTCGGTGCTAGTCCGCCATTATGGATGACCTACCATTTGGTAAGTTGTCATCGTTTACAGATATACACATATATATATACTACATATACCGTGTATACAAACATAGACGCACACTGTTAAACAGCTAAAGAGAGAGAGAGAGAGGGAAGACATGTATCACGATGTTTCTTGAAGATTCGACGAAAGACTGTATTTTCTTGTTGAAACGTTAAAGACACCAAATGGTATAAGTAAACATGACGAATGCTTGAGTTTAAATGAGAGAGCACGAAAATAAGTACAGAACCGAAGTTTACGATTCGACTGTACTTTTAACGTACGTCTCAGGTTTGCGGACGAACATTTCCCCGTCGCGTTTCCACGAAAAGCCTTGATAAATGACACGAGTCGGACGTGAATTCACTAATAAGGACAATTCTTTGTAAATTTGACAAAACAGTGCTAGTTGCTCGCTATATATATACGTATTTTTGTCAATGCTTGTGAATTAATTGGATAAAAATGGGGAGATAGGAGCAACGCTCATTGCGATAACCCTGGAATTCTTTCTTTTGTGGGATAAACGTGGTAGTAGAGTGCGTTACTCCGGAATAAAAATATGAGCGTCTTTCTATAGCATATACATAAATATATGTGTGTATATATATATATATATATAGCTTAAAGATATACCGCGTAAATATACTTGCACATATGTGCCAGCAATGTTGTCGTTTACTGACGTTACAGATGACAGAACTCGCTGAGCCGTATGGAAAGCCCGTAGGTTACTTTTTGAAAATGTTGCCGCTTTTCGGCAAGACCACGTATATGCTCACGTCTGTCGTTTATCACTGTTATGTAAAAGAGCCCAACATAAACGTAGTCGGTTCTTTCGCGCGCTGCTAGTATTTTCGGCTACGTTTTCATTTCATGGAATAGTTGTTTTTATCCGAACCATTGTCAGGTGTAAGAATGTTTTTGTTTAGACCTCTTTTTCTATAAGAGTTGGCAGAGAGACTTCTTTTTCATTGGCTGATTCAGCCGCGTGCACGTATGATTGCATACATATGCAGTTGAGACACGTAGAATACTGTGTATATGTATACTGGGCTGGCAGTCCCGTAACTGCATCAATAACCTGAACGGCGACGGCGACTCGGAAATTGAAATTTCAAAACGCCACGATTCATGGAGTATTTCTGATACGGCACGGCACTGCGTCCAGAGGTTCACGGCCTGTGCTCCCGGTGACTCTATAATTAGAAAAACCAAGGAAAAAGAGAGAAGAATGAATGGAAAAGATGCGTTGGAGATAAAGAAAAAAAAAAAAAGGAATCTAGTCACTTTTCTCGAAATACCCATCGCTCTACTCTATGACTTTCTTGGCTGTGTTGATAGATCTTTTAACTGAGATACGTTCGCGGGTTGTTCTACTTACTATACCGGGTGACTCAAAAGACGGATGAAGATGGTTGATGACTATCTGATCGCTGGTAGGTAAGCGCGGACAGAAGATAACCGTCATTTCGTTGCTCTTTACAATTTCCTGTTACACTAAAGAAAGTGAGGGAGACGGGAATAGAAGTGTCATGAATGATTGCGCAGAGTAAAAAAGATGAAAGAAAAATAAAAGAATCTGGAGAAACAAATCGCTGGTTTACATTTCATTGTATATATATATACATATATCTCTATATATATATCTCGTGGCGAGTCGTAAACTTGGCAGAGACTCGAAAGATCTGCCTGCAGTCGTCGGTCTCGCGTTAAATTACGCTCTTGACAGAAGGATCGCGCAGAATCGATTAATCGCGGAAGAAGCACAGCTGGAGCGCTGGGCATCATCGTTGATGCCCCGTGCGAGTTATCATCGTGTAGACTCAGAGATAGACGTTTCGCGCAGACACGAAATCACTAAACTCTCATTTACGTGGCAAATCTAATTCCAATTCGAGTCTCGGACCACGGTCTCTCTTACTGGCGCACCTAACTAGAGTTTAATGGTGCCTTCCGGTCCGGAGAGAGTAAACTCTTGCTGGTCGCCATTAACTGGCAAAAACCTAGTTTAAACCTTGTTTAGAGTGACAGCGAGGGTGGCAAATTAGTTAATTAGTTTTGCTCGGGACGACGTACCATTCCGTCGGAGAACGTTCCTACAAGAGTGGATTTTGTCATGGAAATTAAAAAAAAAAATGTATATCTACAAGGTACTGGCTATCTGGTCTATTATACTCACGGTTCTTGAGCAGTTATCGAATGATTGATTAGCAGATCCATCCGGTAAAACTGTTTGTTTTATTCTGAACGGTGAATCCTTCTTGTTTGCTTTCAATATACCGGGAACGTTTCGCTTGATAATCAAGTTTATAATTTTCAGGATTTCCAAGTTTAAATCCTTTAAATCGAAATCCTTTTGCTGTTTTTACGAATGCTCACTTAACGGCATTTGCATCCCTTACTCATGACCCACCCTAAGGGCATTACTTTTAGAGCCTGCGTCTTTTTTCATTGGGAGCTTAAATCCATTCTAAAAGCCATATAAAGAATGTATACTGCTCGCCGCTAACTCGCAAAGTGCACAGGCAAAACTTGTAGTCCTCCTAAGCCGAGCTTAGCCACGAAAAATATGAAAATGTTCAATTCTCTCTCGGCTCATGATCCAAGAATATATCAGACGGGTCTTTATCGGCGATAACGAGTGTTAACCCTCGTAGATCGTCAGGCGAAGGATTATTATCACACCGAGAAAATTTCTTCTCCCTTGAAACACCCTGTACCTATTACCAAGCATATTATAGGAGCTAAGCAAACCAGCAAATGGCTCCCACTGTTTTAATTATATGGCCTACATATATTCCTTGAGATAAGTGATCGTCATTCAACCCTAACTATAATATTCGAAAGTTTCACCTCTTTCGCTAACATTCATCCAAGGTCCTAGTATGTATAATAAAATTAAAAACTAATAAATTCAAAATGAAATATGTCTTTCAAGTGACTGTAATAATCGACAGACTATCCAAGAATTTTTCTACAATTCGCGATAATATTGCTAAGGGTTGGTATTGGCAACAGGAGAGGGATAAAGTGCTGAAAATGCAGCGCCTACTGTCTTAGGATTCTAGGCGAGTAAGTGGAAGTAGATGCGGATAACGTGGACGATGTCTCACTATACGTACAGAGTGGAGCACTTCGCTTCCCACGCAAAAATGCTTACGTTGCTTCGGTCGAGTAGATAGCGACCGAGGTTGCAGATTTTTCTTCTTTGCACGCGACGCCCTGTCGTACATGTATGTCTAAACAGGAGTGCATATATGCACATATGTACATGGTCGTCGAAGTTGCTATGTAAATGCGAGAATCTGACGTGTAAGAAGACATCAAGTATGAAAATAGAAAACTGGAAAAATCTGATAATCATTCTACGCATAGTAGAACGAAGGGAAGCGTAAAGATATCGAAGAGTCTTAAAATTGCATTACCAGGCCTGATAATGCTCGCTGAGTTTTCACCAGAACAAACTGAATAGTTCTAGTGGTTGAGAACGAGGTGAAAATGGAGTCAAAGGCGAAACGTGAAAGCGCTTTTGGATGGTAATGCAATGACTGTCCCGTAGAAGAAAATATCTCAAACGGAACATAAAAATTTCATTAGGCAAACTAGACGTTTTTGCAAGAACGAAGGGTGCAGGTTTCTGGTCTAGCTGGAAATGCGCAAGGAGCATAGGTAGTGCCTCGAAGTGGTTGTACTTTTATCGTATCCCCAACACAAGCTATAAAACCTCAAGTACCAAATAGACAAGGAAGTACGCAAAATCATTAGCATACAAAATAATATTACCAGTTTCGTTCACTCAAATTCGCAATTTTCACCAAGTTCGTACTAACACGTTGCCAAACGACACTTGTTTTTTGTAATTCAGTAGCTGCAATTAGGAAAAACCTAAAATCAAATGAAATCTGTTTTTCGAGCAGCCACAATGAATACCCTCACGCATTCAATTACGAATCAGTTATAATTTTCGCCTGGCTTCACGTGAACTGAAAAAGAGACTAGCCTTGTAATGCAAAATGGTGTGCTACAGGGTTTTATCCAATTTTTAAATACTCGTCGTTACGAGGGAAGTGAACTTATTCGTCGGATTGACGTTATACAAGAAAGCGTATCCCGTACGTCAGCGTATATATAATCCAAGGGTAGTAAATTGTCAAATTGAAGGCTTGCAAAGTCACTCTTTATTTATTTCCGTGAAAATCCGTGGGACGGTAAATACAGAGAATGAAAAGTCACGGGAGGTCTAAAGCGCTTCTCCGCTTCGGTAGAAATATTTGAGGCGGGAGAGCACTTATCCGAGAAGCAGGGCAGAAAGACATTTTCCGCATACAATCTCTCCTCTTTCTCTCTCTTTTTAGTCCTCCCCGCTCTCCTCATCTCGCCGGCCTGCTCTTCGCTATGAACCAGCCCCCTCTCCCACACACAACTAATTTGTAAGCGTGTAACGAACACAGCGTGTACGAGTCCTGCCTCATTATATCTAACAAGGGATAACGACATGAGTTGCGCGTGTGCGAATATATGCGTGAGGATTGCGCTTTAACGGGGCCGCGAATTCGCATCGCGAATTTTACTGTCAGAACGAATTTGTACCTGAAGAAAAATCCACTGTTGTATGTATTTATATCTGATTTTTTTTCGGTAGAGACGACACTAGTGCCATAGCGGCAAACGGACGAATGTGATTATCGAAATCGATGACGCAGCAAGTTTATTGGAATTTATGCGAGAACTAGATCGCTATAATGTCGGTAATACGGCACGATAAACAGATGACACGGAAACGATCTAGCACTCTCTGTGACGTTTCTACTGTACGTATATACATCTGTGCATATACAAATCTGTATATCTTAGTGCATCTACCTTTACACGTTGGTGTATATGACTGTTTGCGATGCTATCGAGCGAACCCTGAAGTTATCTCTGTATACGTGGAAACCTACCTAGAGAAGTCTAGAGTTCAGTACTACCTAGTGCCCAGTAATAAAATGCTCTTCAACGTGAGAGCAAGAGTGGACTCGTGGACTAGCAAATGAGGCTGCGTCCATCCCCGTGTTACAATAAGCACTTACGAGTTAGGTTAGTTGCTAGGTACCTCTCGTTGTATTTCATATAAATACACGTGCAAACATTGCAAGAAGGGTGGGTGATATGTATAATCCGCGCATACTCACGCACATACGTACGTCGCATAACGGGAATTATTATTGACAGGTCAGCAAGGCAAAGTCTCTTGTATAGGGTATCGGCAGAACGTATCGTCTGCACTCTGCGTATACTCGCAGCTTACAACAATGTTAATTACTATCGGCAGTTTACCTGAACTCACCCCGACTCTCCCTTATCATCAAGCTCGTGAACGTTATCGAAGAATTTTCAATAGTATTACTCTACTGCAGGTTTTTCTCGCTTATCGTCAAACTTAACCTTAATAGGAAATCCAACAAAAATATTGTACATTGCAATTATCTAGGTCAAGTCAAATATATATTAATCAAGCCTGTACCTCTATAATTATTTGCAGATGATGAAAGAGTTAGTATTAAAGCGCCCAATTACTTCTGAGATTCTGTCCGCCTAATCATTTATATGTCACACCCTGTATATTATTTCAGCCAAGTTCATTAGAATTGTCAAAGTCCATCTGTTCGCTCTTAATAATCTTGTTCCTAATATCAAAAGAATTCATAGAATAATTTTTACTACATTAAACACACTTTAGGATCTAGTCCTTATTTATTGTACTAGATATCACACACAAAATTCAAACGTCATTTGTAATGATACTAAGAAATGTGAATAATGTAAACTTTGTAAAGATGTTAAAAAAATGTATCCTATATAATAATTCTAAAACACCAAGTATATTGATTTTAATGGAAACACTTGGAATATTTTAAATTTACCATTCGCGATCTTTACTGATGACAGTTGGGTTCTCATGCTCGATGAGATGAAAATAACAGAACTCTATAGGTGGCTGTCTGACTTAATCCACTTAAGCTGCTTAATCCTCATGCAGCTGCATGAAATATTTACCGTGTAGGTATAGAGAGAAGTTGTAGGTATCCTCTACGTAGGAGCGGGAAGCCTTAACCAAGAGTTGCTAACTCCGTCGGAACGATATAACGAACACATGTTCCAACGCAAGTCTACATAATCCGCAACAAGCTATATACCTATGCACGTATGTTTTGGCGTAGGCTCTCTATATATTATATCTCTACGAACTATCTAGCTCCGTATCGATATATTATATAACGAACTTGAGCTATAACGTTAAACAAACATTCAAAATTTTTATTACCTGCGGAAACCGCACGGCCCGTGTGCCGCTGCTGGACACGAGTGAACTTTGACCCTGTTATACTGTTACACGAATTCGAAAAGAGGCTTTCTCAATATCCATTCTATGGCTGCTAGTAGTCAGATATATCTATACATGTATGGGCGTTGACATATTCGCTTTTTTTGTAAATAGCTCGCGTTTATATATCACGTTCGTATATCTCATATGTAATATGTATGGTTATAGGGAAACTGCCGTTTTTTGTTTCTTGTGACTTCGAAATACATTGCTCGACAAATCCAAAAGGACAAACTCTAATGGATTGTTTGAAAATATTTTTAAAGTATATGATTTGTGAAGACAATCGAAATAGCCTGTAACGAAATTCGCGCCTGTATTTAGTCCTTATCAGCGTCACTAGATATCGTTCAGCGTACTGAACTCCCCCTCTCTTAATTGTAAATGTCCCTGGTACAACGGGCAATTAACGCGCTCGTCCCTTTCGCCGATTGACAACCGTGCGAATAAGACTTGCGTGAAGTCCGAGCAAGGTATGCCGTGTTTCTTTTGTATATATATTTTATATATTAATTATTTTCTCAGTGGCATTTTGTACCAGGTGACAGGGCCCATATTGAGGAGCCGCAATTCTTGAATCAATATAAATTATAATACTGTCAAATTGATGTGCATGGAATTCACGAAGAAAGAGGAAAGAACAATACTCAAGGATCCATGTTACAAAGCCATTAAGGACCGAATATTTTCACTGGGCATTACATGAAATTCCGTATAAGGAAATTAAGATAAGCATTTTTTATTAAACATTTTAATTATATATTTATATATATTGTATATCAGAGTCTTATATGTTATTTTATATCATTTTTCGGAGAATGTTAACGTCCTTACTGGTACGGAATTTATTTTATATTTTTTAACGAAGTCGTTTATTTTATTAAGTTTTAAAGCTATTTATTGTTAAAATTTATTTTTATCCAAACTAATTTTGTTATTATATTTTTATAAATAATAAATAAGGATAGAAATATTACAAGCCTTTAACAGTATTTATATATGAATATTTCATTTCTTTTTCGAATAATTCGTGAATTAATTTTTAATCACTAGTAATCATTACACTGCAGTGCTTAATTCGTTGGAATAATTAACTTGTATCGATTCATTTTGGTATCTTTATTTTCTTTTTCTAGCGAATATTTTTCATAAGGTTTCATGCGTTTTATAGAAGCTGTACAAGAGCTGTGCTTCGTTCCAAATAGATGGAAATCACTCTCCATTTCTCGAGGAGTATTGTTTATCTAGGAATACGTGTCGCAGCGCCACCCCATAGATTTACAGGGTACCACAGTCACTCCATCATGCTTGCATGAGACGCGATATGAATTGCAAATGCGCCCATATATGTAATATTGGCGGTCGCTGATCTCTGGTCTCTCAACAAGTAGCTTGACCACAAGCGCAGCGGAATCCGTACGAAACGCAGCGGTCCAGCCGCTGGAGAGATTGTTCCAGTAGATCGATCAGTTTTTTCATTTTAATACCGTTTTGATATCCATTAATTCGAAAATGCATTTTCGCTCTGTTTGTACGAAGCGACACGAAGCGAAGTCAACTTTTCTCGGCTTCGAAACTGCGAATTTCTGACGGCTGCATGTTTTCATATGCGGAATGCGGATTTCATATTGTAATTTCTGTTACGATGTAAAAGCTTGAATGCGGGAGAACAGTCGAATAGGAGTTCTGGGAATAAGTTGGAACCAGGACGTATGAATGCCAACCACTTCCTATTCGATCGCTGGTGAATATACGGCATTCCTATTCTCTAGTCTTGCCTTTCTTCCACATTATTACGCAATTCGGAATGTAAACGCAGACGCATGTTTATTTGTACCCGAGTCATGGTACATATGTGTTGGCTTGTTTTCAGGCCGCAAACGTTGCGTCTTCTAGTGCCAGGAGTAGAATTCACGTGATATGGAAGTTGTACACGTGCGTTTCAGGAAACGGCCAAGACCACCGGAAATGCCAGAGGCGTCGAATTTCGTTGCGACGGCATCTGGCGTTCGTCAATTTCTTTTGAAATTGTAAGAAATGTAGATCTTGCCTGACACAGAATCTACTTTTCTGTCTACTTTTCTACTCTTCTGATTTCTTGCGATATCACAACATCGTAATGTGATGTATGGATAAAATGCTTAATGTGATGACAGTGGTAAACTATAGCTGAACTCAATTCGTATACGATGCAGTTTTTATTTGTGCATATGGATGCTTTTGTTGTACCTAATGCCAGTTGTTCACGTGATAGGTGGAAGAGAAAACTATAGTCAGGTTACGATGTAGACAGGTCAAATGATCGATAGACCTGGCTACTTGCCTATTGAGGACATATCCGTTATACTGAAACCTGGTTATTGGGTCGTCTTACCTTGGGTAGTGTACAAAAATAGTTACCATCATGCAGCACGATCGATCCTTCAATATAAATTTCGATTTCTTAACCATATGGTTCATGATATACTGCCGTAAGACGTTTATAAACGAGTTTACTTTACAGAAATAGTCATGTTACGAATTTTTGAAGTCTTTTTAATACATTTTCACGATGTCAACCGACTATGTCGTTAGTACATACTTGTGAATATGTCGTTTCTCGCCATTTAATTAATCATACTTTTTTCTATCTAACAAGTTTCACAAAAATGTGCGAGGTACTAAATAATGAAAAATAATACATTGCATGAAGATAGAACATATTTTAATTATTCATGTCATTTGAAATTCGCATGAAACAGGATTTTGAAAATAAACGCGAGAGAAAATCTCATAGTTCGAAAGCCGACGGGTTAAAATAAAAAGTCTGGGTATTAACGCGACGGCCATAAACCATTGACGTTATGGTAAAAAAAAACAGCCTGAAAGCCGAAGTAGTTCTAGCAGAATCACCATTTCTATACTAAACTGTAGAAAGAAGAACCGTGGATATATCGCTCGAACTACCGCAAGGATTTACACGATCCGTAAAGCCGAGCACTTTTCGTTAAACGAATATTTCGTGCACTGTTAGAACCAGTAACTGAGCGGAAATTGATCGGCGCCTCAAGCTACAGGAAAAACCATGGTAAAATTCTGTTTTCCGCAATGAAATTTTCTCTGCGGTAGATTTTACTTCTTTTCATTTTTGTTCTATTCATGTATTGCGTCTCGTAGATTCAATCACAGGTTTTTAAGCGCGTTTGAATTATCCGTTACGCCCTTGCGCATGCCCACTACAGTGGCGCTTTAACGGGCAGTCAACGAACTAGGATGCGAAACGAAACGAGAGTGGTTAAGATCGACGGAACGGATACAGCGTCGATAAATAATGTCCCAAGGCGACGATGCGATCATAAACATAAACTATCAACGGTGCGTGAAGTGTGTTTACTGTCAGGGGCGTTTACGTTACGCAATGCAGCAGAGCATGGGGCGCCTTATCTCTATGGGTGGATTGTATAGCTTCGTAGATTATCACACGCCGGCCTTACCGTACTACTCGACACCATTACGGGCTGCACGCCCTTCTCTGATATGTCGGCGAAATACATTGCTTACAAATAAGGACGTAAATTTTTATAAAGGGTGGGGGCTACACGCGGGTGCGGGAGTGTTATCGTTCATTTCTTCCGGTTCGGCGTATTCCCGTGGAGTCTCCGGAGGTGCGAGGCTTCGGAAAAAAGTCTGTGAAAGAACGAAGAAAAAAAAATGAAATATATAAATACGGAAAAATAAGATTTCCCGTGGGAACCGATACGTTTGGTCAAATCCGCTCGGAAACTTCACCACTGACGAAGTTCTACACGGTATTGCCATCTTATCATTTCTCTTGTGACAGCGCTGCAGCTTCTTTGCTTGTGGTATGTAATTCAGAATTCAAACTACGACGACGCACAGTTGGCAAAAGTGCACAGAAATGCGAGTGGCTCTAGCAGGGAGGAGTTTAGGTTGAAAGGATGGTGGGTAAGTTAGTATGGAATGGGAATGAGGAAGGAAGGAAGGAAGGAAGGATAGAGAAGAGGAGAGAGTAGATTGCTATAAAGTTAGCTGGTTAACTCGACGAAACAACGGTACTAAGTTAGCGCGTGAAGTTAGCGCCAGTTGGCACCAGCCGTGCCACGGGTAGGACGCGAAGCAGCGTCTCTAACTATTTCATTGTTTCGTAATTGACGCATTTGTGGTGGCGCCGTTATGCATATCGCTATAACAGATCAGTATGTTACGGATTGGTGAATATTTCGATATATCTATGAGGTAATATTTAAGGCTGTACAATTTCACAGTAAATGGTAACTTAAGTTACTACCTATGATTACCAGCTACCAGTTGCCATTTATTCAACATTTTCGTTACTTCGAACGTTTGCTTTTACTCGGATTATAGTTTCGATTCATTAGAACATTTTCAGCCGTCACGTAATAAATGTCACTATTGAACGTTACTGACTGCGGCTGCAGATAGACAGGATAATCGGAAACAATGGGAACTCTGGAAATATTATCTTAATGTTATACAAAACGTTTGTATGATTGACCGATACATATTTTTAATTGTTGACAATGAGAAATTGGGCTAATAAATTAATCTGTGATAACGATATTAATTTTCTCTGGAATGTTATTGTATAAATATACTCTATGGAACGTAGAAACACGTAATGGATACTCGCGGTAAAAAGTCGATTGCGAAATTGAATCATGATTAGTACGCGACTCGATTCAATTTATGTAAATCAATTTGACTACGATCTCTACATTTCGCATTATCGGTAGCAATTTCTATTCGCGAGCTACCACAGGATAGGTGGCAGCTCGGCAGATTTGCATCCATTGTCGGCTGGTCAATTTAAACACTCTAGTATTTATGTTTAATTTGCCGAGTTGTACATTTTGCGCTTCGCGGGGGATACGGTCATGGGATGGCTGGCTAGCGTGGTTAACTGACTGGCAGGGAGTTTGTATGGGTGACTGGCTGTTTGGTGACTAGCTGGCTACCAAGTACTGAGAGTGAACATGCTGCCAGATCCGCATCGAATTCTGGGTAATGTTGATTAAGTTCTATCTGCTGTCCCAGCTGTGTCAGCCATTTAATTACGCTTATCTGTGTGCCGAACGCAGTACATTTTTACCATAACTATTTTAGAACAGTATTTCATATATTTCATCAATTTTTTGCTCAGAGCTATAGAGTATTGGTAATCAAACTCAACTTAATATCAGCTATACTCTGTCGCAATGGTAGCGATACTAATATTATTAACTTGGGATAGCCAGACTAAGCATGCGGTTCAGTTATGACAGCAAAGTCAAGAATGCCTGGAATAACAAAGAAAAAAGTAAAATTAGAATAACATATACGAGAGGTTATAGTATAATTCCTCTGGATACTGACATGCATTTATTAGTTATTAAATCAGTAATAAGTGCATCAACTTACCTTTAAAAACAAATGTAATTCATTTGGTTACTGTACAGTTCTACTGTTAGCAATTTTTTTTCGTGTAGGAGACAATGCAATTCATTGAAAACAAGTCCTCGAGTGTTAACGTAATCTGTCCATCCACATAGATCCGATTCAAGTCCACCCTATCCGGGCCTTTTCTTTCCCCTGAGAAATCCACGAAATCTAATGGAAAACCCAAGGGGTCGCGCACTGTGAGAGTCTCTAGGGTCGTTAACGAGAATCGCCAAGAACGAAGGGTGAAATTCCTCTCTGGAAGAAAAGGGAAAAAGCCGATCCATGATCCGTCTTTAACGGATCGTTTACCAGTTGCATCATACAGCTCCCTTTCAAATAATTAAAAAAAAAAAGAATTAAAAGTGGCATAAATATCTAGTTCTGTCAGTACCAAAGTATTCGAATTATTTTGATTAATTATACTAAAGAGGACGATACTAATTCCACGATGATTCACTCACAGCGTCACGTTAATCATATACGATGAAATCAGTTAAACGTACTATAGTATAACCTCTTTTTTATTATTATTTGGATGTCAAAATAAAACGGAGTTGAACATCTATCACATATATCATTACC